>CAWUFW010023941.1:0-67485 GCA_963921515.1 Calotriton arnoldi | reverse complement strand
TTCAAGGAGAGTGCATTGTGAATTTATAAGTGCTTGAGTTTTGGCGGAGTGATTGGATAAGTACATGGTGCTGGCTGGGTGATTGGAGGAGTGCATGGGTAGTGACAACGAGATGGCTGGACTGCACCAGTAGTGCTCAGGGGATCGTAGCAGTGCATGTGTTAGTTCCTGGGTCATTGCATAAGTACATGGGTACTGACTGGATGATTAGAGTACTGAAAGGAGAGTACATGGTGAATTTATAAGTGCTTGGGTTTTGGCGGAGTGATTGGATAAGTACATGGTGCTCGCTGGGTGATTGGAGGAGTGCATGGGTAGTGACAGGTCGATGGCTGGACTGCATCAGTAGTGCTCAGGGGATTGTATTAGTGCATGTGTTAGTGTCTGGGTCATTGCATAAGTACATGGGTACTGACTGGATGATTAGAGTACTGCAAGGAGAGTGCATTATGAATTTATAAGTGCTTGGGGTTTGGCGGAGTGATTGGATAAGTACATGGTGCTCGCTGGGTGATTAGAGGAGTGCATGGGTAGTGACAAGGAGATGGCTGGACTGTATCAGAAGTGCTCAGGGGATTGTAGCAGTGCATGAGTTAGTGCATCGGTCATTGCATGAGTGCATGGGTAGTGACTGGATGATTAGAGTACTGCAAGGAGAGTGCATGGTGAGTTTATAAGTTGTTGGGTTTTGGCGGAGTGATTGGATAAGTACATGGAACTGGCTGGGTGATTGCAGGAGTGCATGGGTAGTGACAAGGAGATGGCTGGACTGCATCAGTAGTGCTCAGGGGATTGTAGCAGTGCATGTGTTAGTGCCTGGGTAATTGCATAAGTACATGGGTACTGACTGGATGATTAGAGTACTGCAAGGAGAGTGCCTGGTGAATTTATAAGTGCTTGTGTTTTGGCGCAGTGATTAGATAAGGACATTGAACTGGCTGGGTGATTGGAGGAGTGCATGGGTAGTGACAAGGAGATAGCTGGACTGCATCAGTAGTGCTCCGGGGATTGTAGCAGTACATGTGTTAGTGTCTGGGTCATTGCATGAGTACATGGGTAGTGACTGGATGATTAGAGTACTGCAAGGAGAGTGCATGGTGAATTTATAAGTGCTTGTGTTTTGGCACAGTGATTAGATAAGGACATGGAACTGGCTGGGTGATTGGAGGAGTACATGGGTAGTGACAAGGAGATGGCTGGACTGTATTAGTAGTGCTCCGGGTATTGTAGCAGTGCATGTGCTAGTGCCTGGGTCATTGCATGAGTACATGGGTAGTGACTGGATGATTAGAGAACTGCAAGGAGAGTGCATGGTGAATTTATAAGTGCTTGTGTTTTGGCGCAGTGATTAGATAAGGACATGGAACTGGCTAGGTGATTAGAGGACTGCATGGGTAGTGACAAGGAGATGGCTGGACTGCATCAGTAGTGCTCAGGGGATTGTAGCAGTGCATGTGTTAGTGCCTGGGTCATTGCATGAGTACATGGGTAGTGACTGGATGATTACAGTACTGCAAGGAGAGTGCATGGTGAATTTATTTGTGCTTGTGTTTTGGCGCAGTGATTAGATAAGGAGATGGAACTGGCTGGGTGATTGGAGGAGTGCATGGGTAGTGACAAATAGATGGCTGGACTGCATCAGTAGTGCTCAGGGGATTGTAGCAGTGCATGTGTTAGTGCCTGGGTCATTGCATGAGTACATGGGTAGTGACTGGATGATTAGAGTACTGCAAGGAGAGTGCATGATGAATTTATAAGTGCTTGTGTTTTGGCGCAGTGATTAGATAAGGACATGGAACTGGCTAGGTGATTGGAGGAGTGCATGGGTAGTGACAAGGAGATGGCTGGACTGCATCAGTAGTGCTCAGGGGATTGTAGCAGTGCATGTGTTAGTGCCTGGGTCATTGTATGAGTACATGGGTAGTGACTGGATGATTAGGGTACTGCAAGGAGAGTGCATGGTCAATTTATAATTGCTTGTGTTTTGGTGCAGTGATTAGATAAGGACGTGGAACTGGCTGGGTGATTTGAGGAGTGCCTGGGTAGTGTTGAGGCGATGGCTGGACTGCATCAGTAGTGCTCAGGGGATAGTAGCAGTGCATGTGTTAGTGCCTGGGTCATTGCATGAGTACATGTGTAGTGACTGGATGATTAGAATACTGCAAGGAGAGTGAATGGTGAATTTATAAGTGCTTGGGTTTTGGCGAAGTGATTGGATAAGTACATGGAACTGGCTGGGTGATTGGAGGAGTGCATGGGTAGTGACAAGGAGATGGCTGGACTGCATCAGTAGTGCTCAGGGGATTGTAGCAGTGCATGTGTTAGTGCCTGGGCCATTGCATAAGTACATTGGTACTGACTGGATGATCAGAGTACTGCAAGGAGAGTGCATGGTGATTTTCTAAGTGCTTGGGTTTTGGCGGACTGATTGGATAAGTACATGGTGCTGGCTGGGTGATTGGAGGAGTGCATGGGTAGTGACAAGGAGATGGTTGGACTTCATAAGTAGTACTCAGGGGATTGTAGCAGTGCATGTGTTAGTGCCTGGGCCATTGCATGAGTACATGGGTACTGACTGGATGATTAGAGTACTTCAAGGAGAGTGCATTGTGAATTTATAAGTGCTTGAGTTTTGGCGGAGTGATTGGATAAGTACATGGTGCTGGCTGGGTGATTGGAGGAGTGCATGGGTAGTGACAAGGAGATGGCTGGACTGCTTCAGTAGTGCTCAGGGGATTGTAGCAGTGCATGTATTAGTGCCTGGGTCATTGCATGAGTACATGGGTACTGACTGGATGATTAGAGTACTGCAAGGAGAGTGCATGGTGAATCTATAAGTGTTTGTGTTTTGGCCGAGTGATTGGATAAGTACATGGTGCTCGCTGGGTGATTGGAGGAGTGCATGGGTAGTGACAGGTCGATGGCTGGACTGCATCAGTAGTGCTCAGGGGATTGTATTAGTGCATGTGTTAGTGTCTGGGTCATTGCATGAGTAAATGGGTAGTGACTGGATGATTACAGTACTGCAAGGAGAGTGCATGATGAATTTATAAGTGCTTGTGTTTTGGCGCAGTGATTAGATAAGGACATGGAACTGGCGGGGTGATTGGAGGAGTGCATGGGTAGTGACAAGGAGATGGCTGGACTGCATCAGTAGTGCTCAGGGGATTGTAGCAGTGCATGTGTTAGTGCCTGGGTCATTGCATAAGTACATGGGTACTGACTGGATGATTAGAGTACTGAAAGGAGAGTACATGGTGAATTTATAAGTGCTTGGGTTTTGGCGGAGTGATTGGATAAGTACATGGTGCTCGCTGGGTGATTGGAGGAGTGCATGGGTAGTGACAGGTCGATGGCTGGACTGCATCAGTAGTGCTCAGGGGATTGTATTAGTGCATGTGTTAGTGTCTGGGTCATTGCATAAGTACATGGGTACTGACTGGATGATTAGAGTACTGCAAGGAGAGTGCATTATGAATTTATAAGTGCTTGGGTTTTGGCGGAGTGATTGGATAAGTACATGGTGCTCGCTGGGTGATTAGGAGGAGTGCATGGGTAGTGACAAGGAGATGGCTGGACTGTATCAGTAGTGCTCAGGGGATTGTAGCAGTGCATGAGTTAGTGCATCGGTCATTGCATGAGTGCATGGGTAGTGATTGGATGATTAGAGTACTGCAAGGAGAGTGCATGGTGAGTTTATAAGTTGTTGGGTTTTGGCGGAGTGATTGGATAGGTACATGGTGCTCACTGGGTGATTGGAGGAGTGCATGGGTAGTGACAAGGAGATGGCTGGACTGCATCAGTAGTGCTCAGGGGATTGTAGCAGTGCATGTGCTAATGCCTGGGTCATTGCATGAGTACATGGGTAGTGACTGGATGATTAGAGTACTGCAAGGAGAGAGCATGGTGACTTTATAAGTGCTTGGGTTTTGGCGGAGTGATTGGATAAGTACATGGAACTGGCTGGGTGATTGCAGGAGTGCATGGGTAGTGACAAGGAGATGGCTGGACTGCATCAGTAGTGCTCAGGGGATTGTAGCAGTGCATGTGTTAGTGCCTGGGTAATTGCATAAGTACATGGGTACTGACTGGATGATTAGAGTACTGCAAGGAGAGAGCCTGGTGAATTTATAAGTGCTTGTGTTTTGGCGCAGTGATTAGATAAGGACATGGAACTGGCTGGGTGATTGGAGGAGTGCATGGGTAGTGACAAGGAGATAGCTGGACTGCATCAGTAGTGCTCCGGGGATTGTAGCAGTACATGTGTTAGTGTCTGGGTCATTGCATGAGTACATGGGTAGTGACTGGATGATTAGAGTACTGCAAGGAGAGTGCATGGTGAATTTATAAGTGCTTGTGTTTTGGCACAGTGATTAGATAAGGACATGGAACTGGCTGGGTGATTGGAGGAGTGCATGGGTAGTGACAAGGAGATGGCTGGACTGTATCAGTAGTGCTCAGAGTATTGTAGCAGTGCATGTGTTAGTGCCTGGGGCATTGCCTGAGTACATGGGTAGTGACTGGATGAATAGAGTACTGCAAGGAGAGTGCATGGTGAATTTATAAGTGCTTGGGTTTTGGCGGAGTGATTGGATAAGTACATGGAGCTGGCTGGGTGATTGGAGGAGTGCATGGGTAGTGACAAGGAGATGGCTGAACTGAATCAGTAGTGCTCATGGGATTGTAGCAGTGCATGTGTTAGTGCCTGAGTCATTGCATAAGTACATGGGTAGTGACTGGATGATTAGAGTACTGCAAGGAGAGTGCATGGTGAATTTATAAGTGCTTGTGTTTTGGCGCAGTGATTAGATAAGGACATGGAACTGGCGGGGTGATTGGAGGAGTGCATGGGTAGTGACAAGGAGATGGCTGGACTGCATCAGTAGTGCTCAGGGGATCGTAGCAGTGCATGTGTTAGTGCTTGGGTCATTGCATAAGTACATGGGTACTGACTGGATGATTAGAGTACTGAAAGGAGAGTGCATGGTGAATTTATAAGTGCTTGGGTTTTGGCGGATTGATTGGATAAGTACATGGTCCTCGCTGGGTGATTGGAGGAGTGCATGGGTAGTGACAAGGAGATGGCTGGACTGCATCAGTAGTGCTCAGGGGACTGTAGCAGTGCATGTGTTAGTGCCTGGGTCATTGCATGAGTACATGGGTATTGACTGGATGATTAGAGTACTGCAAGGAGAGTTGCATGGTGAATTTATAAGTGCTTGTGTTTTGGCGCAGTGATTAGATAAGGACATGGAACTGGCTGGGTGATTGGAGGAGTGCATGGGTAATGACAAGGAGATGGCTGAACTGCATCAGTAGTGCTCAGGGGATTGTAGCAGTGCATGTGTTAGTGCCTGTGTCATTGCATGAGTACATGGGTAGTGACTGGATGATTTGAGTACTGCAAGGAGAGTGCATGGTGAATTTATAAGTGTTTGTGTTTTGGCGCAGTGATTAGATAAGGACATGGAACTGGCTGGGTGATTGGAGGAGTGCATGGGTAGTGACAAGGAGATGGCTGGACTGCACCAGTAGTGCTCAGGGGATTGTAGCAGTGCATGTGTTAATGCCTGGGTCATTGCATGAGTACATGGGTAGTGACTGGATGATTAGAGTACTGCAAGGAGAGTGCATGGTGAATTCATAAGTGCTTGTGTTTTGGCGCAGTGATTAGATAAGGACATGGAACTGGCTGGGTGATTGGAGGAGTGCATGGGTAGTGACAAGGAGATGGCTGGACTGCATCAGTAGTGCTCAGGGGATTGTAGCAGTGCATGTGTTAGTGCCTGTGTCATTGCATGAGTACATGGGTTGTGACTGGATGATTAGAGTACTGCAAGGAGAGTGCATGATGAATTTATAAGTGCTTGTGTTTTGGCGCAGTGATTAGATAAGGACATGGAACTGGCTAGGTGATTGGAGGAGTGCATGGGTAGTGACAAGGAGATGGCTGGACTGCATCAGTAGTGCTCAGGGGATTGTAGCAGTGCATGTGTTAGTGCCTGGGTCATTGTATGAGTACATGGGTAGTGACTGGATGATTAGAGTACTGCAAGGAGAGTGCATGGTCAATTTATAATTGCTTGTGTTTTGGTGCAGTGATTAGATAAGGACGTGGAACTGGCTGGGTGATTTGAGGAGTGCCTGGGTAGTGTCAAGGTGATGGCTGGACTGCATCAGTAGTGCTCAGGCGATAGTAGCAGTGCATGTGTTAGTGCCTGGATCATTGCATGAGTACATGTGTAGTGACTGGATGATTAGAGTACTGCAAGGAGAGTGAATGGTGAATTTATAAGTGCTTGGGTTTTGGCGCAGTGATTGGATAAGTACATGGAACTGGGTGGGTGATTGGAGGAGTGCATGGGTAGTGACAAGGAGATGGCTGGACTGCATCAGTAGTGCTCAGGGGATTGTAGCAGTGCATGTGTTAGTGCCTGGGCCATTGCATAAGTACATTGGTACTGACTGGATGATCAGAGTACTGCAAGGAGAGTGCATGGTGAATTTATAAGTGCTTGGGTTTTGGCGGAGTGATTGGATAAGTACATGGTGCTGGCTGGGTGATTGGAGGAGTGCATGGGTAGTGACAAGGAGATGGTTGGACTACATCAGTAGTGCTCAGGGGACTGTAGCAGTGCATGTGTTAGTGCCTGGGCCATTGCATAAGTACATGGGTACTGACTGGATGATTAGAGTACTTCAAGGAGAGTGCATTGTGAATTTATAAGTGCTTGAGCTTTGGCGGAGTGATTGGATAAGTACATGGTGCTGGCTGGGTGATTGGAGGAGTGCATGGGTAGTGACAAGGAGATGGCTGGACTGCATCAGTAGTGCTCAGGGGATTGTAGCAGTGCATGTATTAGTGCCTGGGTCATTGCATGAGTACATGGGTACTGACTGGATGATTAGAGTACTGCAAGGAGAGTGCATGGTGAATCTATAAGTGCTTGTGTTTTGGCCGAGTGATTGGATAAGTACATGGTGCTCGCTGGGTGATTGGAGGAGTGCATGGGTAGTGACAGGTCGATGGCTGGACTGCATCAGTAGTGCTCAGGGGATTGTATTAGTGCATGTGTTAGTGTCTGGGTCATTGCATGAGTAAATGGGTAGTGACTGGATGATTACAGTACTGCAAGGAGAGTGCATGATGAATTTATAAGTGCTTGTGTTTTGGCGCAGTGATTAGATAAGGACATGGAACTGGCGGGGTGATTGGAGGAGTGCATGGGTAGTGACAAGGAGATGGCTGGACTGCATCAGTAGTGCTCAGGGTATCGTAGCAGTGCATGTGTTAGTGCCTGGGTCATTGCATAAGTACATGGGTACTGACTGGATGATTAGAGTACTGAAAGGAGAGTACATGGTGAATTTATAAGTGCTTGGGTTTTGGCAGAGTGATTGGATAAGTACATGGTGCTCGCTGGGTGATTGGAGGAGTGCATGGGTAGTGACAGGTCGATGGCTGGATTGCATCAGTAGTGCTCAGGGTATTGTATTAGTGCATGTGTTAGTGTCTGGGTCATTGCATAAGTACATGGGTACTGACTGGATGATTAGAGTACTGCAAGGAGAGTGCATTATGAATTTATAAGTGCTTGGGTTTTGGCGGAGTGATTGGATAAGTACATGGTGCTCGCTGGGTGATTAGAGGAGTGCATGGGTAGTGACAAGGAGATGTCTGGACTGTATCAGTAGTGCTCAGGGGATTGTAGCAGTGCATGAGTTAGTGCATCGGTCATTGCATGAGTGCATGGGTAGTGACTGGATGATTAGAGTACTGCAAGGAGAGTGCATGGTGAGTTTATAAGTTGTTGGGTTTTGGCGGAGTGATTGGATAAGTACATGGAACTGGCTGGGTGATTGCAGGAGTGCATGGGTAGTGACAAGGAGATGGCTGGACTGCATCAGTAGTACTCAGGGGATTGTAGCAGTGCATGTGTTAGTGCCTGGGTAATTGCATAAGTATATGGGTACTGACTGGATGATTAGAGTACTGCAAGGAGAGTGCCTGGTGAATTTATAAGTGCTTGTGTTTGGGCGCAGTGATTAGATAAGGACATGGAACTGGCTGGGTGATTGGAGGAGTGCATGGGTAGTGACAAGGAGATGGCTGGACTGTATTAGTAGTGCTCCGGGTATTGTAGCAGTGCATGTGCTAGTGCCTGGGTCATTGCATGAGTACATGGGTAGTGACTGGATGATTAGAGAACTGCAAGGAGAGTGCATGGTGAATTTATAAGTGCTTGTGTTTTGGCGCAGTGATTAGATAAGGACATGGAACTGGCTAGGTGATTGGAGGAGTGCATGGGTAGTGACAAGGAGATGGCTGGACTGCATCAGTAGTGCTCAGGGGATTGTAGCAGTGCATGTGTTAGTGCCTGGGTCATTGCATGAGTACATGGGTAGTGACTGGATGATTACAGTACTGCAAGGAGAGTGCATGGTGAATTTATTTGTGCTTGTGTTTTGGCGCAGTGATTAGATAAGGAGATGGAACTGGCTGGGTGATTGGAGGAGTGCATGGGTAGTGACAAATAGATGGCTGGACTGCATCAGTAGTGCTCAGGGGATTGTAGCAGTGCATGTGTTAGTGCCTGGGTCATTGCATGAGTACATGGGTAGTGACTGGATGATTAGAGTACTGCAAGGAGAGTGCATGATGAATTTATAAGTGCTTGTGTTTTGGCGCAGTGATTAGATAAGGACATGGAACTGGCTAGGTGATTGGAGGAGTGCATGGGTAGTGACAAGGAGATGGCTGGACTGCATCAGTAGTGCTCAGGGGATTGTAGCAGTGCATGTGTTAGTGCCTGGGTCATTGTATGAGTACATGGGTAGTGACTGGATGATTAGAGTACTGCAAGGAGAGTGCATGGTCAATTTATAATTGCTTGTGTTTTGGTGCAGTGATTAGATAAGGACGTGGAACTGGCTGGGTGATTTGAGGAGTGCCTGGGTAGTGTCAAGGCGATGGCTGGACTGCATCAGTAGTGCTCAGGGGATAGTAGCAGTGCATGTGTTAGTGCCTGGGTCATTGCATGAGTACATGTGTAGTGACTGGATGATTAGAGTACTGCAAGGAGAGTGAATGGTGAATTTATAAGTGCTTGGGTTTTGACGAAGTGATTGGATAAGTACATGGAACTGGCTGGGTGATTGGAGGAGTGCATGGGTAGTGACAAGGAGATGGCTGGACTGCATCAGTAGTGCTCAGGGGATTGGAGCAGTGCATGTGTTAGTGCCTGGGCCATTGCATAAGTACATTGGTACTGACTGGATGATCAGAGTACTGCAAGGAGAGTGCATGGTGAATTTATAAGTGCTTGGGTTTTGGCGGAGTGATTGGATAAGTACATGGTGCTGGCTGGGTGATTGGAGGAGTGCATGGGTAGTGACAAGGAGATGGTTGGACTACATCAGTAGTGCTCAGGGGATTGTAGCAGTGCATGTGTTAGTTCCTGGGCCATTGCATAAGTACATGGGTACTGACTGGATGATTAGAGTACTTCAAGGAGAGTGCATTGTGAATTTATAAGTGCTTGAGTTTTGGCGGAGTGATTGGATAAGTACATGGTGCTGGCTGGGTGATTGGAGGAGTGCATGGGTAGTGACAACGAGATGGCTGGACTGCACCAGTAGTGCTCAGGGGATCGTAGCAGTGCATGTGTTAGTTCCTGGGTCATTGCATAAGTACATGGGTACTGACTGGATGATTAGAGTACTGAAAGGAGAGTACATGGTGAATTTATAAGTGCTTGGGTTTTGGCGGAGTGATTGGATAAGTACATGGTGCTCGCTGGGTGATTGGAGGAGTGCATGGGTAGTGACAGGTCGATGGCTGGACTGCATCAGTAGTGCTCAGGGGATTGTATTAGTGCATGTGTTAGTGTCTGGGTCATTGCATGAGTACATGGGTACTGACTGGATGATTAGAGTACTGCAAGGAGAGTGCATTATGAATTTATAAGTGCTTGGGGTTTGGCGGAGTGATTGGATAAGTACATGGTGCTCGCTGGGTGATTAGAGGAGTGCATGGGTAGTGACAAGGAGATGGCTGGACTGTATCAGAAGTGCTCAGGGGATTGTAGCAGTGCATGAGTTAGTGCATCGGTCATTGCATGAGTGCATGGGTAGTGACTGGATGATTAGAGTACTGCAAGGAGAGTGCATGGTGAGTTTATAAGTTGTTGGGTTTTGGCGGAGTGATTGGATAAGTACATGGAACTGGCTGGGTGATTGCAGGAGTGCATGGGTAGTGACAAGGAGATGGCTGGACTGCATCAGTAGTGCTCAGGGGATTGTAGCAGTGCATGTGTTAGTGCCTGGGTAATTGCATAAGTACATGGGTACTGACTGGATGATTAGAGTACTGCAAGGAGAGTGCCTGGTGAATTTATAAGTGCTTGTGTTTTGGCGCAGTGATTAGATAAGGACATTGAACTGGCTGGGTGATTGGAGGAGTGCATGGGTAGTGACAAGGAGATAGCTGGACTGCATCAGTAGTGCTCCGGGGATTGTAGCAGTACATGTGTTAGTGTCTGGGTCATTGCATGAGTACATGGGTAGTGACTGGATGATTAGAGTACTGCAAGGAGAGTGCATGGTGAATTTATAAGTGCTTGTGTTTTGGCACAGTGATTAGATAAGGACATGGAACTGGCTGGGTGATTGGAGGAGTACATGGGTAGTGACAAGGAGATGGCTGGACTGTATTAGTAGTGCTCCGGGTATTGTAGCAGTGCATGTGCTAGTGCCTGGGTCATTGCATGAGTACATGGGTAGTGACTGGATGATTAGAGAATTGCAAGGAGAGTGCATGGTGAATTTATAAGTGCTTGTGTTTTGGCGCAGTGATTAGATAAGGACATGGAACTGGCTAGGTGATTAGAGGACTGCATGGGTAGTGACAAGGAGATGGCTGGACTGCATCAGTAGTGCTCAGGGGATTGTAGCAGTGCATGTGTTAGTGCCTGGGTCATTGCATGAGTACATGGGTAGTGACTGGATGATTACAGTACTGCAAGGAGAGTGCATGGTGAATTTATTTGTGCTTGTGTTTTGGCGCAGTGATTAGATAAGGAGATGGAACTGGCTGGGTGATTGGAGGAGTGCATGGGTAGTGACAAATAGATGGCTGGACTGCATCAGTAGTGCTCAGGGGATTGTAGCAGTGCATGTGTTAGTGCCTGGGTCATTGCATGAGTACATGGGTAGTGACTGGATGATTAGAGTACTGCAAGGAGAGTGCATGATGAATTTATAAGTGCTTGTGTTTTGGCGCAGTGATTAGATAAGGACATGGAACTGGCTAGGTGATTGGAGGAGTGCATGGGTAGTGACAAGGAGATGGCTGGACTGCATCAGTAGTGCTCAGGGGATTGTAGCAGTGCATGTGTTAGTGCCTGGGTCATTGTATGAGTACATGGGTAGTGACTGGATGATTAGGGTACTGCAAGGAGAGTGCATGGTCAATTTATAATTGCTTGTGTTTTGGTGCAGTGATTAGATAAGGACGTGGAACTGGCTGGGTGATTTGAGGAGTGCCTGGGTAGTGTTGAGGCGATGGCTGGACTGCATCAGTAGTGCTCAGGGGATAGTAGCAGTGCATGTGTTAGTGCCTGGGTCATTGCATGAGTACATGTGTAGTGACTGGATGATTAGAATACTGCAAGGAGAGTGAATGGTGAATTTATAAGTGCTTGGGTTTTGGCGAAGTGATTGGATAAGTACATGGAACTGGCTGGGTGATTGGAGGAGTGCATGGGTAGTGACAAGGAGATGGCTGGACTGCATCAGTAGTGCTCAGGGGATTGTAGCAGTGCATGTGTTAGTGCCTGGGCCATTGCATAAGTACATTGGTACTGACTGGATGATCCGAGTACTGCAAGGAGAGTGCATGGTGAATTTATAAGTGCTTGGGTTTTGGCGGAGTGATTGGATAAGTACATGGTGCTGGCTGGGTGATTGGAGGAGTGCATGGGTAGTGACAAGGAGATGGTTTGACTACATCAGTAGTGCTCAGGGGATTGTAGCAGTGCATGTGTTAGTGCCTGGGCCATTGCATAAGTACATGGGTACTGACTGGATGATTAGAGTACTTCAAGGAGAGTGCATTGTGAATTTATAAGTGCTTGAGTTTTGGCGGAGTGATTGGATAAGTACATGGTGCTGGCTGGGTGATTGGAGGAGTGCATGGGTAGTGACAAGGAGATGGCTGGACTGCTTCAGTAGTGCTCAGGGGATTGTAGCAGTGCATGTATTAGTGCCTGGGTCATTGCATGAGTACATGGGTACTGACTGGATGATTAGAGTACTGCAAGGAGAGTGCATGGTGAATCTATAAGTGTTTGTGTTTTGGCCGAGTGATTGGATAAGTACATGGTGCTCGCTGGGTGATTGGAGGAGTGCATGGGTAGTGACAGGTCGATGGCTGGACTGCATCAGTAGTGCTCAGGGGATTGTATTAGTGCATGTGTTAGTGTCTGGGTCATTGCATGAGTAAATGGGTAGTGACTGGATGATTACAGTACTGCAAGGAGAGTGCATGATGAATTTATAAGTGCTTGTGTTTTGGCGCAGTGATTAGATAAGGACATGGAACTGGCGGGGTGATTGGAGGAGTGCATGGGTAGTGACAAGGAGATGGCTGGACTGCATCAGTAGTGCTCAGGGGATCGTAGCAGTGCATGTGTTAGTGCCTGGGTCATTGCATAAGTACATGGGTACTGACTGGATGATTAGAGTACTGAAAGGAGAGTACATGGTGAATTTATAAGTGCTTGGGTTTTGGCGGAGTGATTGGATAAGTACATGGTGCTCGCTGGGTGATTGGAGGAGTGCATGGGTAGTGACAGGTCGATGGCTGGACTGCATCAGTAGTGCTCAGGGGATTGTATTAGTGCATGTGTTAGTGTCTGGGTCATTGCATAAGTACATGGGTACTGACTGGATGATTAGAGTACTGCAAGGAGAGTGCATTATGAATTTATAAGTGCTTGGGTTTTGGCGGAGTGATTGGATAAGTACATGGTGCTCGCTGGGTGATTAGAGGAGTGCATGGGTAGTGACAAGGAGATGGCTGGACTGTATCAGTAGTGCTCAGGGGATTGTAGCAGTGCATGAGTTAGTGCATCGGTCATTGCATGAGTGCATGGGTAGTGATTGGATGATTAGAGTACTGCAAGGAGAGTGCATGGTGAGTTTATAAGTTGTTGGGTTTTGGCGGAGTGATTGGATAGGTACATGGTGCTCACTGGGTGATTGGAGGAGTGCATGGGTAGTGACAAGGAGATGGCTGGACTGCATCAGTAGTGCTCAGGGGATTGTAGCAGTGCATGTGCTAATGCCTGGGTCATTGCATGAGTACATGGGTAGTGACTGGATGATTAGAGTACTGCAAGGAGAGAGCATGGTGACTTTATAAGTGCTTGGGTTTTGGCGGAGTGATTGGATAAGTACATGGAACTGGCTGGGTGATTGCAGGAGTGCATGGGTAGTGACAAGGAGATGGCTGGACTGCATCAGTAGTGCTCAGGGGATTGTAGCAGTGCATGTGTTAGTGCCTGGGTAATTGCATAAGTACATGGGTACTGACTGGATGATTAGAGTACTGCAAGGAGAGAGCCTGGTGAATTTATAAGTGCTTGTGTTTTGGCGCAGTGATTAGATAAGGACATGGAACTGGCTGGGTGATTGGAGGAGTGCATGGGTAGTGACAAGGAGATAGCTGGACTGCATCAGTAGTGCTCCGGGGATTGTAGCAGTACATGTGTTAGTGTCTGGGTCATTGCATGAGTACATGGGTAGTGACTGGATGATTAGAGTACTGCAAGGAGAGTGCATGGTGAATTTATAAGTGCTTGTGTTTTGGCACAGTGATTAGATAAGGACATGGAACTGGCTGGGTGATTGGAGGAGTGCATGGGTAGTGACAAGGAGATGGCTGGACTGTATCAGTAGTGCTCAGAGTATTGTAGCAGTGCATGTGTTAGTGCCTGGGGCATTGCCTGAGTACATGGGTAGTGACTGGATGAATAGAGTACTGCAAGGAGAGTGCATGGTGAATTTATAAGTGCTTGGGTTTTGGCGGAGTGATTGGATAAGTACATGGAGCTGGCTGGGTGATTGGAGGAGTGCATGGGTAGTGACAAGGAGATGGCTGAACTGAATCAGTAGTGCTCATGGGATTGTAGCAGTGCATGTGTTAGTGCCTGAGTCATTGCATAAGTACATGGGTAGTGACTGGATGATTAGAGTACTGCAAGGAGAGTGCATGGTGAATTTATAAGTGCTTGTGTTTTGGCGCAGTGATTAGATAAGGACATGGAACTGGCGGGGTGATTGGAGGAGTGCATGGGTAGTGACAAGGAGATGGCTGGACTGCATCAGTAGTGCTCAGGGGATCGTAGCAGTGCATGTGTTAGTGCTTGGGTCATTGCATAAGTACATGGGTACTGACTGGATGATTAGAGTACTGAAAGGAGAGTGCATGGTGAATTTATAAGTGCTTGGGTTTTGGCGGATTGATTGGATAAGTACATGGTCCTCGCTGGGTGATTGGAGGAGTGCATGGGTAGTGACAAGGAGATGGCTGGACTGCATCAGTAGTGCTCAGGGGACTGTAGCAGTGCATGTGTTAGTGCCTGGGTCATTGCATGAGTACATGGGTATTGACTGGATGATTAGAGTACTGCAAGGAGAGTTGATGGTGAATTTATAAGTGCTTGTGTTTTGGCGCAGTGATTAGATAAGGACATGGAACTGGCTGGGTGATTGGAGGAGTGCATGGGTAATGACAAGGAGATGGCTGAACTGCATCAGTAGTGCTCAGGGGATTGTAGCAGTGCATGTGTTAGTGCCTGTGTCATTGCATGAGTACATGGGTAGTGACTGGATGATTTGAGTACTGCAAGGAGAGTGCATGGTGAATTTATAAGTGTTTGTGTTTTGGCGCAGTGATTAGATAAGGACATGGAACTGGCTGGGTGATTGGAGGAGTGCATGGGTAGTGACAAGGAGATGGCTGGACTGCACCAGTAGTGCTCAGGGGATTGTAGCAGTGCATGTGTTAATGCCTGGGTCATTGCATGAGTACATGGGTAGTGACTGGATGATTAGAGTACTGCAAGGAGAGTGCATGGTGAATTCATAAGTGCTTGTGTTTTGGCGCAGTGATTAGATAAGGACATGGAACTGGCTGGGTGATTGGAGGAGTGCATGGGTAGTGACAAGGAGA
Organism: Calotriton arnoldi; assembly: GCA_963921515.1. Lineage (NCBI taxonomy): Eukaryota > Metazoa > Chordata > Amphibia > Caudata > Salamandridae > Calotriton > Calotriton arnoldi. The sequence continues at coordinate 52,250 of CAWUFW010023941.1, read as the reverse complement.
TGGCTGGACTGCATCAGTAGTGCTCAGGGGATTGTAGCAGTGCATGTGTTAGTGCCTGTGTCATTGCATGAGTACATGGGTTGTGACTGGATGATTAGAGTACTGCAAGGAGAGTGCATGGTGAATTTATAAGTGTTTGTGTTTTGGCGCAGTGATTAGATAAGGACATGGAACTGGCTGGGTGATTGGAGGAGTGCATGGGTAGTGACAAGGAGATGGCTGGACTGCACCAGTAGTGCTCAGGGGATTGTAGCAGTGCATGTGTTAATGCCTGGGTCATTGCATGAGTACATGGGTAGTGACTGGATGATTAGAGTACTGCAAGGAGAGTGCATGGTGAATTTATAAGTGCTTGGGTTTTGGCAGAGTGATTGGATAAGTACATGGAACTGGCTGGGTGATTGGAGGAGTGCATGGGTAGTGAAAAGGAGATGGCTGACCTGCATCAGTAGTGCTCAGGGGATTGTAGCAGTGCATGTGTTAGTGCCTGGGTCATTGCATGAGTACATGTGTAGTGAATGGATGATTACAGTACTGCAAGGAGAGTGCATGGTGAATTTATAAGTGCTTGTGTTTTGGCGCAGTGATTAGATAAGGACATGGAACTGGCTGGGTGATTGGAGGAGTGCATGGGTAGTCACAAGGAGATGGCTGGACTGCATTAGTAGTGCTCAGGGGATTGTAGCAGTGCATGTGTTAGTGCCTGGGTCATTGCCCTTGTACATGGGTAGTGACTGGATGATTAGAGTACTGCAAGGAGAGTGCATGGTGAATTTATAAGTGCTTGTATTTTTGCGCAGTGATTAGATAAGGACATGGAACTGGCTGGTTGATTGGAGGAGTGCATGGGTAGTGACAACGAGATGGCTGGACTGCATCAGTAGTGCTCATGGGATTGTAGCAGTGCATGTGTTTGTGTCTGAGTCATTGCATAAGTACATGGGTAGTGACTGGATGATTATAGTACTGCAAGGAGAGTGCATGGTGAATTTATAAGTGCTTGTGTTTTGGCACAGCGATTAGATAAGGACATGGAACTGGCTGGGTGATTGGAGGAGTGCATGGGTAGTGACAAGGAGATGGCTGAACTGCATCAGTAGTACTCAGGGGATTGTAGCAGTGCATGTGTTAGTGCCTGGGTCATTGCATAAGTACATGGGTACTGACTGGATGATTAGAGTACTGCAAGGAGAGTGTGTAGGAGAGTAGGTTCTGCCTCTTATGGTTACCCCCACTTTTTGCTGATGCTTCACTGTATTTTGACTTTAGTCTGGCTGGGGCCCTGCTAATCAGAACCCCAGCCTAGCTGCTTCCTCTCTAAAATGGATTCCATGTACCTTAGGTACATCTCTGATTGAATTCTGGGGTGCCCTTATAAGTCCCTAGTATATGGTATACTATGTACCCAGGGCATAGGTACCCCAGGGGCCTACCAGGGGCTGAAGCATGTATTGTGCCACCCCTGGAAGGCCCTCCAAAATGACACCACAGGTCTGCTACTGCAGCCTGAGTAAGGTGGTGCATGCACCCCTTACTGTGGTATAGGCTACCTATATCACTACCATTGCACACACATATAAACCTATAAGTCACTCCTATGGCAGGCCTTAACAATCCTGAAGGCAGAGTGCTTGGTTTTTATGTGAGAGGGTGCCCCTGCATGAGCAGAGCCCCTCTGCAGCGTTCGGATTCAATCCTCTGGTGCTGTTTGTGGTGCAGCACGACCATATACTCTTAAGCGCATTATAACCTCGCGTTAAATGCTAACTTTGGGATGGCTGCACGGAAACATGTCGTGTTTGGTGTCAAACATCTTGGAATACTACCCCCCCGCCAGTTCTGGCGGTGGGTGTAGCATTCCACCCTTCTAGAGGGAGAGACATGTACACACCGGTATACCCGGTAGTAACTTTTCAGAGCCCTGGCATCACAAAATGGATGCCGCTGCCACAGACACGGGTCTGGCCTCCTGCTGCTGACCGAAACTCCGGCAGGGGAGGCCTGGACAATAGGTTTCCTGTCAAAGGGAGGTGTAACCACCTCCCCAGACAGGATAGTGTGTATTGGGGCTGGGCGGGAGCACTCTCTGGTGCTTTGAAGTCCTGCACTGGGGGCACATTTGGTGTCCCTGTGCATAGTCCAGTTCAAACCGGTTGCAGGGGCTACCTGCCCCTGATCTGGTGCGAAACTGGACAAAGGGAATGGGTGTAACCACCCCTCTTTCCTGACCCTCCCATAGGTGGGTCCCCAGAGTATGTCCAACCCCCTAACTTAGTATAAGTATGGGACCCCAGTCCTTAGGACTTTAGATTATCCTGGACGAAACTCTGAAGCCGAATCCTGGACCTTCGATGCTCTACTACAAGATTAGGGGACTGAAGAAACTCCCTTGGGGTCAAGGAGTGACTCCCCTGCTTGGCAGGCACCAAAGAAGCAATTGTCCAGTCTGCATCGCTGAAGCTCCCGCCGGACGCCGAAGTCTTTGCATCACCAGAGGTGGATTTCCAGACTTCCCCGAGGCTGCCCTGAGACTCCAGTAAAGCTGAGGCACGTAGCTGTCGTGGGTAACGTGGAACTGTGACCCCTAGACACCAAGAACTTTTGCAAGTGCATCCTCTTCCTGGTATCCCACGAAGTTGTGCTTTGGGCTCCGAGTAGCCCCCACCTCCAGCAACAAATGCACAGAAGATCACTGGCCCCCACTCTACGAGTGTCCTGTAAGCCATTTCCAAGTGCGTCCACTTGAGGCTCCTTTGCGGTCGCTAGTCTGTTGGCTAGTGGGCCCCTCCGAAGGCAACTCTTCTTCTCCTTGAGCTTTCCTGGTTGCTCCAGATGTGCCCTGACTTACCATCACTGGGTGAGTCCCTCAGACCTTGCTGGTCTGCACCAATGTCCTTTCTTTGTTTCCACGTGACTTGCCGTTGCCAAGGCTTGTTGGGTTCAATCCGGTGGCCGACACACCAGCACTCGACAAACTTCGTGGGACAGTTCGAATCCAGACCCTGGTTGTCGTTGACACCTCCTGGACCTAGTGGCTGAAGAGTCAAGACACCTGTAAACCAACCTGAAGCACCCGACATCGGTGGGCATCCACTCATCGCCTTCCTGGTCACTGGCTAGTGACCCAGACACTGTCCCCTCTGCTTTCAGGTTCTTCAGATCTTCGATCCATCCTTGGATTCACCCGGACACTTTCGACTTGGTCGCCAGCAGCACTTTGCAGCAGATCGCCATTTAAAACAACGACGAAACCCGACCCCGAAAGTCACATATGCACCCGGCTTCCCTGGGTGAGGTAACTCGAGTACTCCGGTGCTCCCGTGGGTATAGACTCTAGAACGGCCTAGTTCTAAAGGGGTTTGCTCCAAGTCCTCCTCTTAGTGTCCTTTTCTTTTAAAATTCCAACTGCGACTTTCCCCATAGAAGTTAACGGTGATTCGCGGCTGTGTTCCCACACTGCACGCGTCCCCCGTGGGTCCCCTGTGTCACTACCTTGGGAGGTTCCTTGTGGTCCAAGCACTTCTACAGGCTCTAGGCCTTGTGCCTAGCTCAGTCGTGGTTCTTATACAACTTTATTGGTATATGGTTTGGTACGCCCGTAGGGCTCAAACGTGTATTTGTGCTATTACTGCTGATATTCGACTTGTAACTTATGTACTTCGAACTCTAGCCTCATAAAGAGACTAGAGGGGTGTGTTTACGACTAAATACATATATTTTATATATATACCTGGTGTGGTCCTCTTTCATTTGGTCACTCAAGAGATTATAGACTGGTAAAACAAGCTGCTTTACATTCCTTCAAGACTTAGCCTGAAGGCTGCTCTCCATAGCTACCACTAGGATAGCTTTCACTAAAGGTTGTCTTTAACCTATCTCCTTAAGGGGTTGTTTGGACTGGTGCAAGGTGCCCACTAGAACTAGTGGACAGCATATACCAGGCCAACTTCTCACAGAGTGCATGGGTTTTGGCGGATTCATTGGATAAGTACATGGTCCTCGCTGGGAGATTGGAGGAGTGCATGGGTAGTGACAAAGGAGATGTCTGTACTGCATCAGTAGTGCTCAGGGGACTGTAGCAGTGCATGTGTTAGTGCCTGGGTCATTGCATGAGTACATGGGTAGTGACTGGATGATTCGAGTAGTGCAAGGAGAGTGCATGGTGAATTTATAAGTGCTTGTGTTTTGGTGCAGTGATTAGATAAGGACATGGAACTGGCTGGGTGATTGGAGGAGTGCATGGGTAGTGACAAGGAGATGGCTGGACTGCATCAGTAGTGCTCAGGGGATTGTAGCAGTGCATGTGTTAGTGCCTGGGTCATTGCCATTGTACATGGGTAGTGACTGGATGATTAGAGTACTGCAAGGAGAGTGCATGGTGAATTTATAAGTGCTTGTATTTTTGCGCAGTGATTAGATAAGGACATGGAACTGGCTGGTTGATTGGAGGAGTGCATGGGTAGTGACAAGGAGATGGCTGGACTGCATCAGTAGTGCTCAGGGGACTGTAGCAGTGCATGTGTTAGTGCCTGGGTCATTGCATGAGTACATGGGTATTGACTGGATGATTAGAGTACTGCAAGGAGAGTGCATGGTGAATTTATAAGTGCTTGTGTTTTGGCGCAGCGATTAGATAAGGACATGGAACTGGCTGGGTGATTGGAGGAGTGCATGGGTAGTGACAAGGAGATGGCTGGACTGCATCAGTAGTGCTCAGGGGATTGTAGCAGTGCATGTGTTAGTGCCTGGGTCATTGCATAAGTACATGGGTACTGACTGGATGATTACAGTACTGCAAGGCGAGTGCATGGTGAATTTATAAGTGCTTGGGTTTTGGCGGATTCATTGGATAAGTACATGGTCCTCGCTGGGTGATTGGAGGAGTGCATGGGTAGTGACAGGGCGATGGCTGGACTGCATCAGTAGTGCTCAGGGGATTGTAGCAGTGCATGTGTTAGGGCCTGGGTCATTGCATGAGTACATGGGTAGTGACTGGATGATTAGATTACTGCAAGGAGAGTGCATGGTGAATTTATAAGTGCTTGGGTTTTGGCGGAGTTATTGGATAAGTACATTGTGCTGGCTGGGTAATTGGAGGAGTGCATGGGTAGTGGCAAGTAGATGGCTGGACTGCATCAGTAGTGCTCAGGGGACTGTAGCAGTGCATGTGTTAGTGCCTGGGTCATTGCATGAGTACATGGGTATTGACTGGATGATTAGAGTACTGCAAGGAGAGTTGATGGTGAATTTATAAGTGCTTGTGTTTTGGCGCAGTGATTAGATAAGGACATGGAACTGGCTGGGTGATTGGAGGAGTGCATGGGTAATGACAAGGAGATGGCTGGACTGCATCAGTAGTGCTCAGGGGATTGTAGCAGTGCAGTGCATGTGTTAGTGCCTGTGTCATTGCATGAGTAGATGGGTAGTGACTGGATGATTCGAGTACAGCAAGGAGAGTGCATGGTGAATTTATAAGTGTTTGTGTTGTGGCGCAGTGATTAGATAAGGACATGGAACTGGCTGGGTGATTGGAGGAGTGCATGGGTAGTGACAAGGAGATGGCTGGACTGCACCAGTAGTGCTCAGGGGATTGTAGCAGTGCATGTGTTAATGCCTGGGTCATTGCATGAGTACATGGGTAGTGACTGGATGATTAGAGTACTGCAAGGAGAGTGCATGGTGAATTTATAAGTGCTTGTGTTTTGGCGCAGTGATTAGATAAGGACATGGAACTGGCTGGGTGATTGGAGGAGTGCATCGGTAGTGACAAGGAGATGGCTGGACTGCATCAGTAGTGCTCAGGGGATTGTAGCAGTGCATGTGTTAGTGCCTGTGTCATTGCATGAGTACATGGGTTGTGACTGGATGATTAGAGTACTGCAAGGAGAGTGCATGGTGAATTTATAAGTGCTTGTGTTTTGGCACAGCGATTAGATAAGAACATGGGACTGGCTGGGTGATTGGAGGAGTGCATGGGTAGTGACAAGTGTAGGAGAGAAGGATCTGCTTCACATGGGTACCCCCACTTTTTGCTGATGCTTCACTGTTTTTCGACTTTAGTCTGGCTGGGGCCCTGCTAATCAGAACCCCAGCCTAGCTGCTTCCTCTCTAAAATGGTTTCCATGTGCCTTAGGCACATCCTTGATTGGAATCTGGAGTGCCCTTATAAGTCCCTAGTATATGGTATACTATGTACCCAGGGCATAGGTACCCCAGAGGCCTGCCAGGGGCTGAAGCATGTATTATGCCACCCCTGGAAGGTCAGCCAAAATGACACCACAGGTCTGCTTCTTCAGCCTGGGTAAGGTGGTGCATGCACCCCTTACAGTGGTATGGGCTACCTATATTACTACCATTGCACACACATATAAACCTATAAGTCACTCCTATGGCAGGCCTTACCAATCCTGAAGGCAGAGTGCTTGGTTTTTATGTGAGAGGGTGCCCCTGCATGAGCAGAGCCCCTCTGCAGCGTTCGGAGTCCCTCCTCTGATGCTGTTTGTGGTGCAGCCTAACCATATACTCTTAAGTGCATTATATCCTCGTGGTACAATGCTAACTTTGGACTGGCTGCACCAAAACATGTCGTGTTTGGTGTCAAACATCTTGGAATACTACCCCCGCCAATCCTGGCGGCGGGGGTAGCATTCCACCCTTCTAGAGGAGAGACATGTACACACCGGGCTACCCGATAACTTCTTTCCAGAGCCCTGGCATCACAAAATGGATGCCGCTGCCACAGACACGGGTCTGGCCTCCTGCTGCTGACTGAAACTCCGGCAGGGGAGGCCTGGACAATAGGTTTCCTGTCGAAGGGAGGTGTAACCACCTCCCCAGACAGGATAGTGTGTATTGGGGCTGGGCGGGAGCACCCTCTGGTGCTTTGAATTCCTGCACTGGGGGCACATTTGGTGTCCCTGTGCATATGCCAGTTCAAACCGGTTGCAGGGGCTACCTGCCCCTGCTCTGGCGCGAAACCGGACAAAGGGAATGGGTGTAACCACCCCTCTTCCCTGACCCTCCCATAGGTGGGTCCCCAGAGTATGTCCAACCCCCTAACTTAGTATAAGTATGGGACCCCAGCAGTCGCGGTCGGTGGAGGAGTGCCGGCCGGGCGGTGACGTGGGGCGGGGAGGGGCAGGGTGGGGGTAGCAAAGTATGGATTACGGACCTATACAGGTAAGTAAACATTTAAATCAATAAAACGAATTTCGTTGTGCGCACTGCATCACATTTGGCGATGCAGTGCGCGCAACGAAATTCGTTTTATTGATTTAAATGTTTACTTACCTGTATAGGTCCATAATCCATACTTTGCTACCCCCCACCCTGCCCATCCCCCGCCCACGTCACCGTCCGGCCGGCACTCCTCCACCGACCGCGACTGGACCCCAGTCCTTAGGACTTTAGATTACCCTGGACGAAACTCTGACGCCGAATCCTGGACCTTCGACGCTCTTCTTTAAGATTAGAGGACTGAAGAATCTCCCTTGGGGTCAAGGAGTGACTCCCCTGCTTGGCAGGCACCTAAGAAGCAATTGTCCGGTCTGCATCGCTGAAGCTCCCGCCAGACGCCGAAGTCTTTGCATCACCAGAGGTGGATTTCCAGACTTCCCAGAGGCTGCCCTGAGTCCCCAGCAAAGCTGAAGCCCGTAGCTGTCGTGGGTAACGTGGGACCATGACCCCTGGATACTGAGTACTTTTGCAAGTGCATCCTCTTTTTGGTCTCCCACGAAGTTGTGCTTTGGGCTCCGAGTAGCCCCCGCCTCTAGCACCGAATGCTCCGAAGATCACTGGCCTCCACTCTATGAGTGTCCTGTGAGCCAGCTCCAAGTGCGTCCACTCGAGGCTCCTTTGCAGTCGCTAGTCCGTTGGCTAGTGGGCCCTCCCGAAGGCAACTCTTCTTCTGCTTGGGATCTCCTGGTTGCTCCAGAGGTGTCCTGACTTACCCTTGCTGGGTGAGTCCCCCAGATTTTGCTGGTCTGCAACATCGTCCTTTCTTTGTTTCTACGAGACTTGCCGTTGCCAAGGCTTGTTGGGTCCAATCCGGTTGCCGACACCGCAGCAATCGACAGATGTTGTGGCACAGCTCGAATCCAGCTCCAGGTTGTCGTCGACGCCTCCTGGACCTCGTGGCTGAAGAGTCAAGACGACAGTCAACCTACCTGAAGCACCCGACATCGGTGGGCATCTGCTCATCGCCTTCCTGGTCACTGGCTAGTGACCCAGACTCTGTCCCCTCTGCTTTCAGGTTCTTCAGATCTTCAATCCATCCTTCGATCCACCCGAACACTTTCGACTTGGTCGCCAGCAGCACTTTGCAGTAGATCGCCATTGAAAACGACGACGAAACCCGACCCCGAAAGACACCTATGCACCCGGCTTCCCTGGGTGAGGTAACTCGAGTACTCCGGTGCTCCCGTGGGTATTGACTCTAGAACAGCCTAGATCTAAAGGGGTTTGCTCCAAGTCCTCCTCTAAGTGTCCTTTTTCTTTAAAACTCCAACCGCGACATTCCCCATAGAAGTCAACGGCGGCTCGCGGCTGTGTTCTTACACTGCACGCGTCCCCCGTGGGTCCCCTGTGTCACTACCTTGGGTGGTTCCTTGTGGTCCAAGCTTTTCTACAGGCTCTAGGCCTTGTGTCAAGCTCAGTCATGGTTCTTATACCACTTTATTGGTATATGGTTTGGTACGCCCCTAGGGCCCAAACGTGTATTTGTGCTATTACTGTTGATATTCGACTTGTAACTTATGTACTTCGAACTCTAGCCTCATAAAGAGACTAGAGGGGTGGGTTTAAGACTAAATACATATATTTTAAATATATACCTGGTGTGGTCCTCTTTCATTTGGTCACTCAAGAGATTATAGACTGGTAAAACAAGCTGCTTTACATTCCTTCAAAACTTAGCCTGAAGGCTGCTCTCCATAGCTACCACTAGGATAGCTTTCAATAAAGGTTGTCTTTAACCTATCTCCAATAAGGGGTTGTTTGGACTGGTGCAAGGTGCCCACTATAATTAGTGGACAGCATATACCAGGCCAACTTCTCACATTGGTGGGCAGCGTGTGGGATTCCAGCTTGCTATTGTTTTACCAGATAATCTCAATTGAATTGATCAACTGAAAACCACTAAGGGTACCTTAGGTACATATAATTCAAGCTTAGGATACAGTAAGTTCTACTGAACTTAGAGTTGTGTGTTAAGGGATAGCACACCCTTTCTACAACTCAAGAGAGTTTAGTAGGCCACACTAGAGTAGGTAGTGCATACACCACACCACACTAGTAATGTCTTCACTGCCAGGAACCGGTGAGCTCCTGCCATCCAGATATGACAACCTCTCATTCTTGGAATTAAGAGAGTTGTGCAAAGTTAGGAAGTTGAAGACAGGCAAAAGTGCCAACACCCAACGTCTCCTGGAGATGCTTCTGCTGGATGATCTTAGAAGACCCCTAAGGACTGAAAGGGTAGGCAGAGAGGGTGGGGCAGAAGATGAGGGAGGGGCCAGGGATGAAAATGCCCAGGACCTGACCTCTGAAACTGGCCAGGGGGATGACAATGATCCTGACCTGGAAAGTGCAGCTACTCCTGAGGATGAGGAGGAGGCCCAGAATGACCTCCCCTTTGTCCCCCCAGGAAGAGTTGTGAGTGTGCCCAGAAGGTCTAGATCTCCTTCTTAGGAGTCTAACCACTCTGACACCTCAGTAGGGACCTCTGTCTCCTCGTGGTCCAAGCATTTCTACAGGCTCTAGGTCTTGTGTCTAGCTCAGTCATGGTTCTTATACCACTTTATTGGTATATGGTTTGGTACGCCCCTAGGGCTCAAACGTGTATTTGTGCTATTACTGTTGATATTCGACTTGTAACTTATGTACTTCGAACTCTAGCCTCATAAAGAGACTAGAGGGGTGTGTTTAAGACTAAATACATATATTTTAAATATATACCTGGTGTGGTCCTCTTTCATTTGGTCACTCAAGAGATTATAGTCTGGTAAAACAAGCTGCTTTACATTCCTTCAAGACTTAGCCTGGCCTCGGACCACCTCTCTGCAAGGCAGCCCTGTGGCGCTTACTGGAGGTACCTGGTGGGCTAGTTGGCCCCCAAGGACCCTCAGGATTGAAGGGGAATTAATTCCCCAACTTAAAACGCGCCACGGGGCGCGTTTGCAGAGTGTTGCACGGAGGGGGCGGGGCCTCCGGCGTGATGCCGGCTTTTAAAAAAAAAATCTTTTTTAGAAGGGGGGCTGTGTGGCCCCCCTTCCTTGCCTATTGTTTGGGCCCTGGGGACCCCATCCCCCAGGGCCAGACCCCTATTTTGTTAATTTAAAAAAAAAAAAAACAGAAGGGGGCCGCGTGGCCCCCCTCTTGAGGCCATTTTCGGCCCCGGGGACCCCATCCCCAGGGGCATGGCCAGTATTTATTTTTTATTTTTATATATTTGGAGGGGGGCCCCCCACCTCAGGCATTTATGGCTCCAGGGACCCCATCCCCCTTGGCCGGCCTGCCAAGTTTTTTTATTTTATTTGTTATTATTGGGGAGGGGGGCCGCGTGGCCCCCCTCCTGGTCCACTCCTGGTCCCGGGGACACCATCCCCCGGGGCCTGGCCTGTCTGTTGGGGACCGTGGGGGAGCCCCAATGCCTCCACGGTCCCTGCCGGCTCCCCGCCTCCTGCGGGAGGTGGCATTGCTTTTCCACACGGGGAGCTGCTGACATACAGCTCCCCGTGTGGAAAAGCAATCTGCTTTGGATTTTGGAAGCAAGAGCAGGAAACCTTCTCTCGCTTCCAAAATCTAAAGCAGAGTTTGCAATGGCAGGGCGGGAGCCGCACGGCTCCCGCCCTGTCATTGCAAACAGCAGTGTCCCGGGGTTGGGCCCCCCGGGACACCGCAGGAGCCGGCCCTGGGGGTGGTGGTCCCCCTCCCTACTAGTGCACAGCCCCGGGAGGTGGTGGTCCTCGGGGCTCGGGAGTCCGTAACGGACCCCCGCATTTACATACTTAGTGCCCCGGGAGGTGGCGTTCCCCGGGGCGTGTGAGGGGGCTCGAGCCCCCCACACAGGTTTTTTTTATTAAAAAAAATACAAGCCCCGGGGGTGGCGGTCCCCGGGGCAGCGGGGGGGCTGTGTGCCCCTGCGAATATTTAAGAAAAGCCCCGGGGGTGGTGGCCTTGGAGGCCCCCCCACAAATTAAAAAACAAGCCCCGGGGGTTGGTGGTCCCCGGGGCTGCGGGAGGGCCGCATGCCCTCTCGCATATAATTAACCGTGGGCCCCCGCTACATTAATAAATTGCCCCCAGGACTTGGCCCACCCGGGGGCTTTGAAAATGAAGCGTGGGAGACCTCGCTTCGTTTTTTTTAAAAAATTCGGACGGATTCGCACACCGTCGCGACCTTGCCCGAATTTATTTTGAAAAAAATGCTTTTTTTGAGCGTGGGGGTCCCTGTGGGACCCCCTGAGCAGGCCTGGGGGGTCAGGGTGTTTTTACCCTGCCCCCTTTTCTTGTTTTTTTTTATCTTTATCTCACCTTTTCTCTCTCCCTTGGTCCCAGCACAAGATGGCTGCCAACACTTCCTGGTTTGAAGTGTTGGCAGCCAATCAGAGGCAAGCTCGTGCTTGAGAGGTTAGGCTCCGCCCAGATATCGAAACTTTTTATTTTTTTAATTTCTCAGGAACTACTGAACGGATTTACACCATTTAACAAAAAGGACTCTTTCTGAACCAAGGGCTACCTTTTTGCCAAATTTGGTGTAATTCTGTTCAGCAGTTCGGGCTGTAGCTTTGTCTAAAGCTTCCTATGGAAAATAACATGGAGAAAACGCGTTTTGGGACCCCCCTTTTTTCTCGGCCCCCGCTTGACGAATCACCCCGAACATTTCAAGACAGGAGCTGACCAGAGAGCCCCACTAGTTTTGAAAATTTCGCGAAGATTCGTCAAACGGCGCCAAAATTATTGGGAAAAGAAAAAACGCTTTTCCTATGGAAACTAGGTCCTGACTATAACTACCTACTGGCGACCGCCAGTAGAGAATATATATATATATATATATATATTCACCTGATTTCCTTCCAAATAAAAGAAGAAGCCTGCACTCAGGGGCGCAAGTTGTCGTCGACTTTATTGTTTTAAAATCCCAGCAGCTTGTCTTTGGAACGCGTTTCGGCTGTCTCATGCAGCCTTCGTCAACCTTTGGAAATGCCGGTTCGAATTTCATTTTAATCAAGTATGCACGTGACCAATTCAGTTACCATAGTGGAAATACTTCACTCTCTGCACTTCACTGTGTTTCTTGGAGTAGTCCCGGACCAGTGTCCTATTAAATAATTCTCAGGCCTTTGCCCATGAAGCGCGAGAATACATATAAGTTCACTGTGCAAAATACGCATGTTAATTAAAAACTGGCTTTCCTTTCAAGTTGCCGAACATGTAACTTTTAACCCTTTGGATGCGTCGGACGGCCCCCGGCCGTCCGACGCTACGGGTGGCGTGTGCGTCGGACGGCCGGGAGCTGTCCGATTCGTGCACTGCGGGAAAATTTTGCCCGCATCCAAGGGGTTAAAAACCAATGTCAGTCTTACATGACTTGCTGTTTTCCCTTGCGCCTCACCACTAGGCATCTGCCTTACTTGGCCCCAGCTCCGGAGGCACTCTGTCATCAGGTCGAGAATTTAATCTCCATCCTTCCGTCACCATATTCCCGGGGCCCCCACATTTCACAAGCTGTGACCTTGCAGTTTTGCGGTTATCCATGAGGGCTCCTATATATATATATATATATATTTATATATATATAATATACAAAACAGCACCTCCTCTCGTTTTTCGATTGACGGTGAAGAACAGGAGCCCGGACCACAACTTCGTGCAGTAAGTAGTTTATTGGCAGCTCAACAAACCACAGCCATGACGCGTTTCGGGCCCGTGGGCCCTTGATCACATGACGCCTTCGACAGTTGTTGGTCAGCTTTTAAACCTTTTTTTTACATTTTTCTTAAAGTGACTGGTGCAGAATAAACGCAAGGTGTATGAACATAGTAAACATACTAAAAATAAGATTGCAAAGCGACGAGTTACCATTTTAGAAACAATGTTTTTCAAATGTAATATTATAAATACATATTGTTAAAAACACAGTTGTTATAAATCCATATCATAGAAAAATATATCTTGTATTTTAAAAGTTCGGTGCTGAATACGTCTAAAATAGCCGCTCTTGCTAAAAATCTTAATTCCAATGGTATAAAATTCATTGTTGAATGCTCTGTACAATACTATATATAGAAAGCATGGCTAATTGCTAAAACATCACGGTTTAAATACCTAAAGTCACCACTACGGGATTTGTTTGCAGTTTGATACATTGATTTCATAAATTAAATCTTGTTGCTAAACTTCAAACAGCATTGTTATTCATTAGACAATATTGACTTTGCTAGATATATATTATCCATAGCTATGCATTCATTATACCAATTCTAATAGTTCAATGTCTGTAACCAATTGCGTTGTTTAAAGAAAGTGCAAGTGCAAATAGTAAACAAGTGAAGTGCCATATGTAGTTCACCTCTGTGTAAAAAAGCTAAAACCTATAAAATTAACTTTGATGGTTATAAAAGGGGGCTAAATGCGGTTTTGTTAATGCCGTGCTATGACTCTTAGTTATATATATAATACCAACAGCTATTTTCATTATCACGTATCAGAGGCAGCTGTAAAGATCCTCCATCCCGTTGAGACCCCCTGGCTGCTTACTGTCCAATTCCAGAATATATCTTGTTTCTAGCTTTCTGAGTGCCTTTTCCCTATTGCCTCCTCTTGGTTTGGCGGCACTGAATCAATAAGAAAATATGTAAGGTCTTTGGGGTCTCCACCATGGGAATCCCCAAAGTGACGTGCCACTGGGTAGGTCTGATCACTGTTCTTAATAGCCCTAATGTGCTGGAGTATCCTCTTGTGGCCCTGAAGGATGGTACTTCCTACATATCGTAGGCCACAGGGACACTCCAGCACATAGACTACAAATTCTGACTTGCATGTCAGACTTCTGTATATGGGTTTCTCCTGGTCACTGAAAGGTGTTTTGTAGGAGGATTTATTAACCCCATATTGACACGCCTTACATGATCTACATTTAAAAAGCCCTTTCGTTGGGAAAGCCACTAGGTTTTGGTACAGTTCCACGGATCATTGTGAACTAACTCTTCTCTCATTGAAGGTGCTTTGCTGTAGGCAATTGCTGCCCTAGCGGGTAATAGATGGCCTATAGTTGGATCACTTAAAAGAAGGGGCCAATTTTTCTTGATGATGTTGTTGATGGCTCTTGCTTGTTTACTATAGCCAATGATAAATCTGAAGGTTTTAGAGTTTTCAGAGTTTTCTTGCTGATTGTTTAATTTGTTGGGTCTAATTCTATTTGACCCTAACTGTGGTGTTAGTAGGGCTTCTCTTTTTATAGCATTACTTTTAGCTATCGCAGTTAAAATTGTTTTTTTAGAGTAGCCCCTTTCAAGAAACCTTCTTTGACTTGCTGATTGGGCCATCTGTAGATCATCGTTATTGCTACAAATGCGTTTTAATCGGAGCATCTCACCATACGGTATACTTTGTTATAGATGTTGCGGGTGAGAGCTCCTAGCATGCAAAACTGCATTTCCAGCCGTTTTTTTACGATGTAATCTGGTGGCAATTTTCCCTTCCCTGATATAAACCTGTACATCAAGAAAATTGACCACTTGATTGCTTACGGTGGCTGTGAACTCTAAATTTAAGTTGTTAATATTGAGGTGTTCAATTAATCTTTCCGCCTCTGGCTGGGTCCCCTGCCAGATGATGAAAAGATCATCGATATATCTTAGCCAAACCCTGATGTTTTTGGTGACTACTTTCTCGTATTCTTTGTGTAGGACCTGCTCCTCCCACCATCCCATGTGGAGACATGCATAACTGGGGGAGAAGCTGGCCCCCATAGCTACACCTCGTAGTTGTTGGAATAAAGTGTTCTGGAATATAAAGATGTTATTATTCAAACAGAATTCGACCATATCTCTAAGCATTTTACTATGGTGTACAAACTCAGGTGGTCTCTGATCAAGGTAGTGTGTCAAAGCGCTCATACCATCCTGATGATATATAGATGTATAGAGTGAGGAAACATCTAACGTTATTAAAAGATAATCATTGTTCCACTCACAATTCTGGATTTTGGATAGAAAATCTCCGGTATCCCGGATGTACGAGGGTAAGTTTTGTACAAAGTCTTGAAGGAAATAGTCTACATATACAGAGGTGCTCTCCAGGAGGCTGTTTCTTGCTGAAATAATCGGTCTTCCCGGCGGTTTGGCAGGGTCTTTATGTATCTTAGGGATAAAGTACATAATGGGTGTTACTGGATGATCATTTTGCAAGAATAAATATTCCTGTTGCGTAAGTAGCCCTGCTTTCTTCCAGGCCATCAATTTCATCCTATATGTGTTGTATGTAGTCCTAAGAGTTGCCTGGTCGCATTTGTGATAACATTGTCTGCCCTGGAGCTGATTCATTGCTTTTTTTATGCAATCCGTTTTGTTCCATAAGACTACATTTCCTCCCTTGTCAGAGTTACGTATAATCAATTCCGTGTTGGATTTGAGTTTTGTCATCAATGAGTGATATTGAATGTCCGTTTTGTTTTTCTTTGTTCTAGTCAACCTCTGGACTTTGTGATTCAATTTCTTAATTTCACTCACTATTTGCTCTTGAAATATCTCGATAGCATCACAAGGCGTAATTGGATTGAAGCTGGAGCTGGGTTTAAAAGGTGTTACTTCCATACCCCGATCTTTTTTGTTGTATGCAGGGGCATTTTGCTCATCAAATTGTGTGGAATTCATATTTTCATCCAACAATTCTTGCATCGTTTGAAGAGCAGGTATATCAGTTACTGCAAGATTAAATGGAGGAGATAGCTGTAAAGATGATGCTTGATGTTTGATAATGTTAGTCTCGGGGAATTTATTTTGTTGTGCGAAGTATTTCTTAAGTTTTAGTTTTCGTATACTTCTGTAAATATCCATGCGAGTTGAGGCATAATTAAAAGAACTTTCCGGACAAAATGAAAGTCCTAATGTCAATAATTGCTCCTCCGCATTTGTCAAATCGATGTTTGCCAGATTTATTATAGTTGGACTTATTGTTGAGTCTGTCGTCTCCAATTCCGGCGTGTGTGTTGCGCTCTTTTCTTGGGAGCGTTTACGTTTTGCTGCTCTCCTCTCTCGGCGTTTTGTGGTTGATTTTTTGCTTGAGATTTTGTTTGGTTTCTGGGGCTCAGGGTTTGCCTGCGCTCCCGGCATAAAAAATCAACTTCTTCCACCAGTGAGATTTTGACTGTAATTTGTTGTGCAGCATGACTTCGGGTATCTTGTTCCGTCTCGCTCTCCATTGCAGAGCTGAGATCCGAGGTAGAAGCTGCATCTGTTTGAGCTCCCCACCTGTCATATTCGATTTTGTACCTTGGGGCACGCCATATTTGGAAGCCTTGATTGAATCGAATTTTCACGCAAAAGTAAAAATGAGTCCACACTCATAATCCATACGATCTCTATGGAATTTAAATGCCTTCCTTTCACGAATAATATCTTCCTCCTTCTTCAATCTTTTAGTCATCTCATCTTTGAGTTTGCTTAATTCATCACTTTGCCCCATCTCAGTTAGTTCAGTGTTCAGAGTGTCAATTTCATCTTGTAATCTTAAGCGGTTGGAGTGAGATGGAGAGAACGCCAGTCCTGGGGTCCAGGGTGGTGGTGGTCCAGCGAAGGGTTGGTGTGAAGTGGAGGAGAGAGTGCCGGTGCTGGGGTCCAGGGTGGTGGGGGTCCAGCTAAGGTTTGGTGTGAAGTGGAGGAGAGAGTGCCGGTGCTGGGGTCCAGGGTGGTGGGGGTCCAGCGAAGGGTTGGTGTGAGGTGGAGGAGAGAGCACCAGTGCTGGGGTCCAGGGTGGTGGGGGTCCAGCGAAGGGTTGGTGTGAGGTGGAGGAGAGAGCGCCGGTGCTGGGATCCAGGGTGGTGGGGGTCCAGCGGAGGGTTGGTGTGAGGTGGAGGAGAGAGTGCCAGTGCTCGGGTCTAGGGTGATGGGGTCCAGCAGAGGGCTGTTGTTAGATGGAGAGAGCGCCAGTGCTGGGGGCCCAGTCCGGAGGGGCCTGGTGTAAGAAGCCAGTGCTGGGGGTTCGGAGGGGGCTAGTGTGAGGTGGAGAGAATGCCAGTGCTGGAGGTGGGGAGGGTCCAGTCCTGCTTTTTGACCCCCCATCTCCGTTTTGGGGTAAAAGACCAGCGTCCCTAAATTGATTGAGTTTGCTTAACCCTGTGGAGGGGAGGGCGATGAGGGCTGTACCTTCACCTCAGTACAAAGGAGCCTGGAAGTCCATTTTCCACTTCACTGCACTGTAATAGCACCGTGTGGGCCATCTCTGACCCCTCCCTGCTCTTGCTGCTGGTAGTGGAGAGCGAGCCTGCTGTGAAAGGCTCTGCACCCCCTGCCCCCGCAACACCCGCGTGCCCAGAAAACACGCTTCCCAATCCCATCACAGGCGGTAATTTCTGATGTAAAAAATACCGCTGGTATCGGAAGGCCTCTCCTATTGACAGCCGGATGCGAAAGGAAGTTCGGTGCGGTGCGCCACTACCGTGTAATTTCTTGATTACATAGGCTATATTGGCGCTAGTGCATTTTCACACTGACACTTCTGGACTACATCCGTTTCACCAGTGCAATAGTGAACCAATGTTTCCGGAGTAGGGGAACTTTAGCGCAACTATTTCGGGTTTGCAATGTTTGCACAGGCGCAATTTTGCACGTATACTTGTGCATCACACAGATTAATGTTTAGACAGATATTTCGAAATTGAACTGACCGCACTCGTGTTAATACAGTTTTGCACCAACCTTTGCACTAACATTGGCAGCCACCAGCCAGTGCACAATGTAATGTTGCCGCTGCCCAGTTCCTGTAAATGTCTTCTTAAGCTTGACAGGCCCTGAAGATGTGAGCTCGGACTGCACCAGCCAGGAGCAGCCGCGCCTCCAATGATGCTATTATGCGCAGCAGATCACACTGCGAATCTGATTGGCGACTGGAGAATCCTACCACCCACTCCCGTTTACTAGGCGCTGCGGGCGTGAATTCACCTCTTTGGTGGAACTGAATTCGCTGAATTTGGAGAACGCCTATTCAGGGTGAGATTGCAATCCAAACCCGGTTAACGCGCAGTAAATATACCGCCCGCTCCTGCATCCCGGACTCTAGCTGGTGATTTCAGATCTTAGTAGGCTCTACTTTAGAAATCCCGCGTCCTGCAGGGGTCATTAGCGCCCGTTAAATGCACGCTCGTTCCCCCTCAGCAAGCGCGGACTTCAGATGTAGCAAAGTTTAAATTCGTGGCAAATAGAGAAAAAAAACGTATCACATTTTTCCTTGCACCGCTCCGGGTGTATACTGTTAGTTTCCTCGTGGGGCTGATATTGTGGGTTTGAAATCAGTGAATATTGCAGTAGTAACACAGAAAACATAACATGTAAAAAAATAACCGAATATTCACGTCTGCGCGTCTGAGTGTGCACGTGACATTATCAGGATATAAAATATCAAATCGATGTTTGCTCCAATTTCAGAGCAGCACATTCCCTAATACACGGATATTTCTAAACAATGTGCGTGTTTACAGCCCTGTTTATCCAAAAGCACCAGGATTCCGTGTCTCCCTTTAATGCAAAGCCCGTGAGAAGCTCTGATGTGAGCTCTGTTGGGAACTGGGGCCTCGCATGTCTCCAGAATACCTATCGTTTTTCGTTTCAATTTTTCGTATCTGTTTATCTCTTCAATTTTGGTTTCTTTTTGTATATTTGAATTATATGTGTGCGCAATTTTTTTGTACACGGACAACACCCAGTCTGTTGGTTCTTTCTGCACTGCTCTTGCTTCATTCTGCACCTCACTTGCCTCTTTCTGCACTACTCTTGCTTCTTTCTACACCTCTGTTGCTTCTTTCAGCACCCCTGTTGCTTCTTTCTGCACTTCTCTTGCCTCTTCTTGCATTTCTCTTCCTTCTTTCTGCACCCCTCCTGCCTCTTTATGTACCTCTCTTGCCTCATTGTGCACCTCTCTTGCCCCTTTCTGCACTTCACTTGCTTCTTTCTGCACCTCTCTTGTCTCTTTCAGCACCCCTGTTGCTTCTTTCTGCACTTCTCTTGCCTCTTTCTGCACCTCTGAGTTAGAGGTAGTTTTAATCCCCCTGCCCTATTATGTACTAGGGCCTTACAGGAGAGGTCATGCCAATGACGGGGGTACCCCAACCCATAGTGTACCCTAATGTATGTAGGTGTTTTCACTGTATTCTAAGTGTCTTTCAGCATAGCACTGGCTCCGGGCCTGGTTAGTCAGAGTCAGTTACCACCAGTACCAGTCAGTTAGGGGCACAGGATGACTTTGCAACAAGGCCTCTTTCTGCACCTCTATTGGTTCTTTCTGCATATCTCTTGCATCTTTCTGCACTTTTTTCCATCTTTTTTGGACTTCTGTTGCCTCTTTCTGCATTTCTCTTGCTTCTTTCTGCGCCTTTCTTCCTCTTTCTGCACATGTCCTACCTCTGTAGGCATAGTTAGAAATTAGCATTTAAAAAACCTTTGAAATTCACTGAAAAAACCATAGGTTTCAGGGGCATTATAGTTAGTTGGACATTTCACTCGTACTAAACCAGAGAAATTCGGCCGTTATAGTTAGTTGAGCTAATTATAACTAGCGCCCCCCCCAATGCACTGCTGATGATGTCACATATTACATCATTCATGACATGGTCAGTGACATCACTGATGACATCACTGATGACATCTCAAATGACATCACTGATGACATCACTGATGACATCATCCACGTGATAATCTGATGCACCTCCTCACACACTAATATAACCTTTGATACACCCACTCTAAAATACAGACTACCATTTTCGAAACCATAGACACACCAATACCAGTTACTACATACCCACTCACTGATTCTTAGGTCTACACACACATCCACTCATTCACCCATACAGTCACTCATACATGCAGTCACTCATCAATACAGCACTATCATATGCACTCATACACCTATACAGACACTCACACACTTCCACTCGTCCATAGAGTTACTCACACACCTAGCCAGTCATACAAAGAATCAATCACACTCCCATTTACTCACCTATACAGTTATACACACACCACCTCACTTACTCATACAGGTACTAACACATACTTACTCTCTTATACAATCACTGATACAAGCACACACTCATCCATACTGCCACTCTCACAATCACTCACGCTCACATTTAGTCATTTATATACTCCAACACTCACATATACTGCCTTTTACATATGTAGTTACTCACATATGTACCACTGAGATATCCATTCACTAACCAACCCACCCATACACACACTCACTCACCCATACAGCCCTTCACAGATGTAATCTTGAACCCACACACCCAGTGAATCACCCACTCACAAATCTATGCACAGGGTCACACACCCCCCACCCACCCACACAGAGACTCATATAGACACTATAGTAGCTACTCACCAACCCATGCAGCCGCTTACACACCAACTGACAAACTGATACAGACATTCACACAGTTTAGTCACTAACGCATTCAGTAAGACACGTTTAATCACTCACTTATTCAGTCACGCACCTACTAAATCATCCATTCAGACACTTATACACCCACTCATTCTTCATTCTAAACATATTTAAACTTTACAGAAACACACAGTCACTGGATGATGTCATCAGTGATGTCATCAGTGATGTAATTTGAGATGTCATCAGTGATATCATCAGTGATGTCATCAGTAATGTCACTGACCATGCCATGAATGATGCAATATGTGATGTCATCAGCAGTGCATTGTGGGGGCGCGAGTTATAGTTAGCTCAACTAACTATAACAGATGAATTTCTCTGGTTTTGTACGAGTGAAATGTCCAACTAACTATAACGTCCCTGAAACCTGAGGTTTTTCCAATGAATTTCAAAGGTTTTTAAAATGCTAATTTCTAACTATAACGTCCCTGAAACCTATGGTTTTTTCAGTGAATATATATATATATATATATATATATATATATATATATATATATATATATATATATATATATATATATATATATATATATACACACACCTTCTCCTGTAGAAGGCGGAAGCCAAAACGGGTCAGCCTGGGATTAAAGCACTAATGCAGAATTTTGTGAATATTCAATGAAGACTTAATCATTAATGGAGCAATAGGTCTCGCATTTACGCGAATTTGACCTATTCGCATTGTAAATGACAATGCCTTTTATTTATGTTTCAGTTTTTAAAACATAAATAAAAGGCATTGTCATTTACAATGCCAATAGCTTAAACTCGCGTAATGAGAGATCTATTGCATTGCAAATGCTTGTTCACATTGACATCGCCTTTTCAATATTAACAGTGGCCCAGAGAAAAGGCTTTCTGGCCCTCAGGAAGAGACTCAATTCAATAATCTTTTGTTGGCTCATCCAATTTCAAAATCATTTTTAAAGTCAAGACACAAATATTTCATGAGCCTTCCGTATTTTTGTAAATTTGTGGGCAATTCTTCTGAGACCAGAATGGAAGAGGACACTTCCGTCATTGGATCGGCTCATCTCATCCCAGCTCCTCCCACCCCCCCCGACACCCTCCCCCACCCCCTCTTTAAAGGAAAACCAAAGAGCCCCAGACGAGTCTGCTGAGGGTGTTTTTCCCCAAGAAGTTCAACTGCGATCCTTATGATACCTCTCTCTGACACGATTGCCCTGGAATTAGCCACAACTAGGCCTCTTAGCCTGAACTTAAAACTTTCGCATCTACAGCTGCGATCAGCATCCCTTCAATTGCTTCACTGATACTCTGTTTGGGACTTATGCATGCATGCTGTGCTATGTTTCCAGAAACTGATCTCCCTGCACGTGTCACTTTATCTCTGTACCTTTGAATGGGCCCTTTGGAACTATTGCTTCACTGTAGCATGCTTTACAAATACCCCTGTTAGAACTCTGGCCCCACAGCAAGCTGAAGTGCGGTATGTTTATGATTCTCTCGCTGATATAGTCCTTTAGCTTGTTACTATCCTGTTTGTTATGTGTTGATTGCTCCACCTGGATGGACCACAAACTGTTACTCCAATGTGACTCTCAACTGTGCTGATGCTTGGCTGTTTGACGCTAGTCTACAGTTTATGGTGTAATGCAGGTGACCAGCTTGTTCGCTTGTTGCTCAATGTATCTTGCCGCAGTGGGCTCGCTTCCTCCTCTTCCACTTATATGTTGCCCTCCCCTCCTGCTCCAATGACTCCCTGCCCCTAAGCCACATACCTCGTCGCTTGCAACTCCTTTCCTCACCTTCAAGAGGTGTTTCCTTTTCTCTTTACTTCTCCTCTCTCTATATTCCCTACCCCTGTTCTAACCACCATATGTTGCCATTATCTAGTAAGCTCACTCTGCTCTTGACCTCCGACATACACTCACTGGTTCATTCACCCTTTCCACAGGATTCTCCATGGTGACTACATTAAAGGTGGGTTCTCTTAATACGAAGGGTCTTAACCACCCAGTCACATGCAAAAAGATTTCCAAATATCGTAACAGTCTCAAGGGTGATATCATATGTCTACAAGAAACTAAAATTGACTAGAAGTATTCCCTCTCTATGCATGGGGGTTGAATCTCTGACCGGGCATGCTCTCCCGCACTTTCAAAGAAGAATGGAGCAGTTACACTTATTACTCAATGCTCAGGTCTAAAGATAACGACAGCAAAACAAGTCGACGAGGGCAGATGGCTCGTAGCCAGGCTGCAACACGGGGAGGAAGATCGAAAGCAACATACATGTTAGTTCTCAAATACAACGATTCGCGTTTTTGGACTCCCCTTAATGACAAATTAGCTTCTCTACCCCAGTCCACTAAGTTCCTCTTGGCGGGGGATTTCAACCTCCCGATGGATGTAATCTTAGAGAGAGAGTCGGTGTTCACATATAGAACCCTCTAAAGCCCAAATATTGATGCTTAACCTCTGTTCAGCAAAAGACACACAATTGATGGACGGAATGCAGAGCAAATCAAAACATTCACACCTAGTCAAGAGATCTGGGTTAAATCCATCATTCTTTTGCTCACCATGCCACCCCAGTTTAGGCGTGGTGAAGCAAAATAACGATGGATTAAACCCAGATCTGTGACTGGGGGTGAATGTTTGCCAATGTGCAACATTCCGTCCATCATCTTGTGTGTTTTGCATTTCGCCCTAAGTGGGAAGGGTATGCCCAGACGTGGGTCCCGTGCTCACCACGCCACTGGAGTCAAGCTATCCTGGCTGATGAGGGCTGAAAGCCCGAAACCGGTCCTAGGATGCTTGATTCCGGTCCAGGGAAGACATGGCTTGGCAGTTCGGTCTGGACTGTTCCCATGAGGCACAGGGTCAAGACTGATTTGCATATGGCTATGTCTGAACTGGGGTGGCGTGGTGAAGCAAAATAACGATGGATTAAACCCAGATCTGTGATTGGGGGTGAATGTTTGCCAATGTGCAACATTCCGTCCATCATCTTGTGTGTTTTGCATTTCGCCCTAAGTGGGAAGGGTATGCCCAGACGTGGGTCCCGTGCTCACCACGCCACTGGAGTCAAGCTATCCTGGCTGATGAGGGCTGAAAGCCCGAAACCGGTCCTAGGATGCTTGAGACATGGCTTGGCAGTTCGGTCTGGACTGTTCCCATGAGGCACAGGGTCAAGACTGATTTGCATATGGCTATGTCTGAACTGGGGTGGCGTGGTGAAGCAAAATAACGATGGATTAAACCCAGATCTGTGACTGGGGGTGAATGTTTGCCAATGTGCAACATTCCGTCCATCATCTTGTGTGTTTTGCATTTCGCCCTAAGTGGGAAGGGTATGCCCAGACGTGGGTCCCGTGCTCACCACGCCACTGGAGTCAAGCTATCCTGGCTGATGAGGGCTGAAAGCCCGAAACCGGTCCTAGGATGCTTGATTCCGGTCCAGGGAAGACATGGCTTGGCAGTTCGGTCTGGACTGTTCCCATGAGGCACAGGGTCAAGACTGATTTGCATATGGCTATGTCTGAACTGGGGTGGCGTGGTGAAGCAAAATAACGATGGATTAAACCCAGATCTGTGACTGGGGGTGAATGTTTGCCAATGTGCAACATTCCGTCCATCATCTTGTGTGTTTTGCATAACCTCTGTTCAGAGCACAGACTAAATGATGTCCAGAGACTCTACAATCCGACACTCTTTGATTTCACTTTTTTCTCCCCTCCTCACAATTACTTCTCGAGAACTGATTATGTTCTAGTTGATTAAAATCTTATCCAATACACTCTTGACCCCTACATTGAACCGATCCTTGTCTCTGACCATGCAGCGATCATTGTGTCCATAAATATTTTTCCAAACCGCACCATAAAAACACATGGCGCATGAACACCGAACTCTTCGAGTCCGAAGAAGACAGCCAATGGCTTGGTAAGGAACTAGGGGGCAGATTTACAAGAAACTGACGCATCTGTATAGATGTGTCAGTTTCCCTGCGCCTGCGTGAAAAACCCTTGCGCCACCATAGATGTGCCGTATTTACAATACGGCGCACTATGGTGCAAGGATTGACAGATGCGTCAGAAATTCTGATGCATCTGTTGGCGGAAAAGTCATGCATTGGTGGAGTTGTGTTGCAAGCACGACGCAACTCCAGCAAAGCGTGTTGCAGCCTATTCCCAATACACTGCGTCACTCCTTATGCCTGCTCCAAGCAGGCGTATGGTTTTGATGCAGTGGCATCCTAGAAGTCACGCAGTGAAATCTTGCAGGTATAATGTCATGCAGGGCTTTACAACGTGACTCATCTCCCTAACTCCCTAGATGCGTCACGTTGGAAATTTGCCACATTTTTTCGCCGCAGTTGCGTCACAAAAGTGACGCAATGGCAGCGTAAAAGTGATGCAAGGGGCTTGTAAATCTGCCCCTTGATCTCTTTCTCAAGGAAAACCTGAACTTGGTTTCCTCTCCAGTTACCCTCTGGGACGCACTAATGTGTGCCTCAAGAGGTTTTCAAATTTTCTGCATGTTCAAAATAAACAAAGATGACAAGGACACGCTTTCTAAACTAGAGAAGGAGATCAAGAATAAAACAACACTCGATGGACAATCCAACAACACCTCCCTGATGAAGGAGATCAAACGTCTACACAATCATCAGCAAAAGAGCTCACCTGATGGTTCATGCTCAAAAGGGTAAAGAGCTCCTTTATATGAATAAATCGAGAAAGTCCCTGGCAGTTTATATAAAATTGAAGCACAATAACTCCCTCATCACTGCTACTAGGGATCGACAAGGAACCCATAAAATTAGAGCCCCTGATATTTTTTAAATCTTTTACGCTTGACTGTATACACCCAATATTTCGGGCGCTAAGGAATCATGACTTGATTTCCTTTAATCTAATCCTACGACATCGTGATCTGAGTCTGATAAACTATCCCTTAACAGGCCAATTGAGAGTGAAGAGATCTTAAAGGCAATAAAGCTTATTGAGGGGGGGGGGAGGAAGGCCCTCCCAGGGCCGAACGGCCTCTCCATAATTTTTTATAAAAACCTTTGCGACTACGGGTTTGCCCCACATGGAAATCCTTTTTAAACACTTCTCTGTTTCCAGTAAAGTGAATGGTTCAGTGGCTGAAGCGACCATTGTAGTCATCCCCAAAGAGGGGTAAGATCAGTTAGACCCCAAAAAGTTCAGCCCTATCCCGCTACTAAATTTGAAAATGAAAGTATATGCGAAAATATTAGCAAAATGATTGGAACCACTCATTCCAAAATTAATTAACCCCCCAGATCGGGATTTGTCAATGGCAGGTTAACTAGCAACAACACCTGCTTATTTTGCCATCTATAATGAAAATGCCTCCCTCTCCCAGTCGCCGGATATGGTCGCAATCGCTTTGGATGCTGAAAAAGCGTTCAATAAAGTTTTTGGGCCTTTTCTAGATGCAGTCCTTAGTAAATACAACCTAGACGACACCAAATCCAAAATAGCTTTATTCGACAGATATGTCATCAAAGCATACTACATGATACATACATTTGTTTTAAAAAGTTAAAACTATTCATATGTACAATAAAAAGTACACAATTACAAATGTGATCGAAGTTGATGAAACTATAAAAACCTTGTTAGCATCGTTAAATTCATCATCATCTATAACACGGGCCACCCTACATGTGGCCAGCACCTACAGTTCATACAATGGAAAAAAACAATAGGAGCCGCCATCAGCCTAAAGAGAGAACATGCGACCTAATAGCCCAAGCCCAACTCAGAAACTTTGCCAAGGCAATAACAATGGTAGAAGATGTATCAGAGTGTAATAGTCTTAGGTCAACCTCATTCCTTCTGGTGCCTAGAGATTTACAAATTGGCATCAGCCATACTCGGCGTGGGACAGCATAGGCTGGGCAAGCAAATAATAAGTGAGCTAAAGACTCCGGGTGAGTGAGACAGATGGGACAGGAGTCAGCTTCTGGTTTTCCCCATCTTGCTGTGAATGATCTTACTGGCAATGAACCCACCCTGAATTGGAAGTAAAGCTTCCGATCATGCGGCTTGGTGATAGTGTCCCAGTATTGCTCAAAACTCGGTGCTGGCTTAACAGCAAGGAAACTCCCTGTAAGGGAGGAAGTGTCACAATTCCTGTAAGCACCTTGGGCCACCCATTCCCAATATTTAGCTTTTAAAACCACTTTAGAGGGGAACGGAGTGCCTGCCGGATTTTCCCATAGAGGGGCCATACTGAGACTAATCAGGGAAGCTCTAATCCCCCGCAACCATTTAATCTTATGGAAACGATCAGCGCTGATTAGGTCCCTGAGCCCTGCAGCATAATTGGCCAGCTCTGGGGTACACCAGATTCTCCGCCAATAAAGCAAGGGACGCAGTCTTGCTATATCTGCCAGTGCCTTCTTACCTAGGTCGTATAGCAGTGGGCGCACTGGAGTGCTTTGTGGGAGGCTAGTAATCTTGCGTAGGAACCTATTTTCTTCTATTGTTAGTTGTGAGAGGTTCTCAAAACCCCAAAGCTCGGCCCCGTATAGGGCAGAGCTGACCACTTTCAAGTCGTATATTTGGAGCGCTGGGCTTACTGGTTTTGTAAAAGAAGAGCTAAACTCGGAATGCAAGACACCGGCCTGTTGCCGGTGTTTCAATGAAGCCACTTCGAGTTGCCGCTTCCAGCTCAGGTCTCTCTGTAGGGTGACCCCCAAATATACAAAGTCCGTGACTTGTTCTAAGGGCCGGTTATTCAGCACGATGCCTCCTTTAAAAACTTTATATGGGTTAAAAGACATAAATTTCGTTTTCGACACGTTGATTTCCAAGCCCCTTAATCGACAAAACTCTTCGAAGAGGTTGAGGGCTCGCTGCAGGCCGCTTGGTGTTTTTGAAATGATCAACGTGTCGTCCACGAACATTAAAATAGGGATTTTAACACCTGCTAGGGCAGGGGCATCTGTAGGGGTGGAATCTAAAAAATCTGCAATCCCATTTATAAATAAAGAGAATAGTGTGGGAGCCATTACACATCCCTGTCGCACACCTCTCTCTATAGGAAAGGGAGTGGTAACTTCGCCCTGAGCTCCCCACCGAATTTGGGCAAAGTTATCTTCATGAAATCTAGCGATAAGGGTTAACAACTCCGGAGACATCCCCATCACTTGAAGTACATTCACATTCACAAGCCGGTGTAAACAGCCCACAGCACCAGTTTAACCGTGATAGCAGCTGCAAAAAACATCGCCACACAGGACCCCCGCAAATTTCGCTAATGAGATGCAGAGTGGGCGTTCCTGTGTGAAAAGTCGAGACAACATCACACCTCAACATTCACAACGACCAGCCACATCGGCGATAAGAACACAAAACAGGCGATAAGGTGCGGTAGCCGCAGGTATTCAACACCTGCCTCAAGCAGGTGTAAAGACAGACGTCTACCTGCAGTAGGCAACGGAGTCCCGCACACAGCTATACCTGAAGAACAAACGATGCCATGGAGCTACTCTACATGCAGCTCACAGCCCCAACAGGGCCACAACACCCACCGCCACCACCCCCTGGACCGCCACCACCCCCAGGACCCGGACTTGCTCCCCCCCGGACCACCACAGAGGCAGCGTAGAGTAAGACAGCGGACCTACCGAAAACTCACCACTCTTACAGACCTAACGCCTGCGGAAGTCATTGCCCACTACAGGCTCAAAAGGACAACCATCCTCTGCATCCTGACCCACATCGCCCACAGGCTGACGGTCCCAACACAGCGGAGAACAAACATCCCACCGCAGACAAAGCTGCTTACAGTGCTGCACCTGTTGGCCTCTGGGACCTTCCAACCAACAACTGTCAGAGTCGGAGGGGTCTCACAGCCAGCCCTATCAAAGTTCATCACACCCGTCCTGGATGCCATCATCAGCTTCATTACAAAGAGAAGCACAAGGAGACCCTAGAGGTCAGACGGGACCAAGGGTAGACATACATTAAGAGCAACAATGGTCCCATACATGTAGGATAGGTAAAGTATCACAATTTTTACAATCAAAAATTGGAATTATATGTGTATTCAAAGATTAGAAACAATTTATTATTAATGAATTAGAGGCACAAATTATACAAAAAGGTGAGTGAGCAGACCGTAACGAGGTAAAAGGAAATCAGCCGATTTCCTTACCACTGAACTTGAAACACTGGCCCACACTGAATGCAGGCCACCTCAAATTAGCTCGCCCTCTCTTTGCCTTCCAAAAGAACAGAAGCATAAAAGACCACCTGGTGAGGGCAGCCCTCCCCAACACCAAAAAAGACACCTCCTTAAGAGGTCTATTGGGCCTACAACCTTTAGTAGGCCATTTCAAATGCGGCGGCTGCAGCGTTTGCCATCTGACCTCGGATACAAAAAAATGTGTGCATGCGAAAATTGACATTACTCTTACTAACTTCTCCAAATGTAACACCGTTAATGTTATATATGCAACTACTTGTCCTTGCAACTTGATTTATGTGGGACAAACGACACAAAAAATCAGAATCCGCATTTGCCAGCACAGAAGCCGCGTGCATTGCAGAACACCCAATGCGCCACTTGTTGAACATTTCACTTGCCTGAATCACACTGAAGATGACATTAGATGGCAAGTGATCAACGTGATCCAGTAGCCTCCAAGGAATACAAACATTGCTGGCATCCTCAACAAGGAAGAACTAAAATGGATAATTCGCACTGACAGCCTCCATAGAGTTCTGAATCGCCTGGAGGACTGGACAAACCTGCTATAACTTACCTTGATGAACAGATGTCGTGTTCTCTGATGTTCCATAACTTCTGAATTGTAACCACATTTCGAATTTGTTCTGTCCTCTATATTGGGTCCATCTTTATGTTTCTCTATTTTCTGTCTATGTAATCCTTTGGCACTTTTAAATACTCACTAGTCTGGTTGGTACATGGACCCACTAGGTTTGTTTAAAAGACCCCTCACACACCAACCTAGTTGGTGTCATGCTTCATCATTGGGGTCCCAACCGGGTGGCCGAATGCCGCCCGGTTGTGCTACGACGCCTGATTACAGCGGAGCTGGTTTGGTGTGAGTATGTGATGTGATGTGAAATTAATTAAAAAATATCTCTGAGAATCCTTGCCTGTAAACTTTATTAGTGGCGGCTCAGGATATGGTTAAAATAAGTGTAGTGCAACTTAAATGGGAGGTTATTATCCCTAGTTGGCTATGTGAATGGTCTACATGTTTCCGCCCGCAATAGGGATTGTGAGGGGCTTTCTTCAGGACCGGGTGGTGAAAAAGTGAGTGGCAAAGTGAGTATTGCCACGTGAGAAAATAAGAAAGTACCTACACTCGCACTAAGGTGTGTGGACTGAGTGTCAACGTACTTACGGACACTGAAAAAGACCTGTGGGAGAAAAGAAGACAATACAGAACATGTATATACATTATTGTTAAGCAACATAAAATGCAACCTTACGTCGGTGCAATGGTCTAGCACAATGACCGACCCTGTGATTGTACGTATTATCTAGACGAGGTGGGGCATGCTGCATGCGAAAAGTGACAAGCAGCCTATGATGATCGCCCCTGTCTTATAGATGCTATGAAGCTGAAGAGCTTCAAGTGAGATCCAAGTGGTTATGTTGCTCAGGGTGGTGAGCAAAACATGGTTTGTCTCAGGTCACCACCCTTTAACTACTGGTGAGCTGGTAGGGACCACCGTGATTGGTGGTCACGTGACGCACTGTGCGGATCGTATCCACAATAGTGGTAGTGCCTGGCGAGAGCGTTTGACATAAGTGATCATGCGGCGCGCCTGGCGAGAACGTTGGCACAAGTGATCATGCGGCGCGCTGAAACGGTAATAAAAACATTTAAAACAAGCAGAGAGCTTCTGTTAGCAACGCTGTTTATAAAAGCATAATTACACTATGTGTGAAATTTGGCAGCCGATCGGGACTCGGGAGGGGTCGCATCCGATGACAGAATCTGGGGAAAAGTGAAGTTTGAAATGAGCACGGAAAGTCAAAAGTGCTCGGGTCCTGCTGTGGGAAAGAAAGCAGCGCAACCTTACTTGGTTTAGAGATGGAACCCGTCTGAGAACCTAGTGTGGTATCCCGTCGTCCCGGCTGGTGTGGAACGTGGGGAAGAAGGTGCTTTTAAGCCTGTGTCCCCTCCTGGATACGTGCCTGTATGCTCATAGGGAAGCAGGGAGGAGTGGCGCTGCCGTGCGCAGTCGCTCGGCTGCATCTTGGAGCCCTGAGTGCGGCGGAAAGCTGCGCATGCGTGCGGATGCGCTGTGGTGCTGTGTAGGATTGGAAAAAATCGGCCATCTTGAAACGGTCCGAAATGGAGCAAGAAGACTGCTTGCATTGGAAGCAGTGTGGGACTGTAAGTAGCCGAGGTACTCTGTGCTGAGAGCCTTCGGCGAAGAATGATGCATAGTTAATAGGAACTGCCCGGTGTGGGGAGATGGACTGGTGGTGTGCATTCAAAGCAATGCAAAAATGAATATAAAAATAAATAAAAAAATGAAAATGAAGGGATGGCGGTACACGGCTAGGTGTGCAGGGGGCCCAGAGTGAGGGCACTGAAATGGAATCATAAGCGGGAAAAAGGTGTTTCCCGGGTGCCTACTCTATGGAGGTTCCATCTCTATTGGAGCTCAGATACAGATGGGGTGCTCAGGGGATGATATGGTGGAATAAACAGTGTTTATGTTCTCCTGAGACTGTTCCAAGGAATGTTGTCGTTAAGGCCAGTTTTGTGGCTGGACAAGCGATAGATCCATCTTTGCTCCTTCTCAAGGAGGCGGCTCTGAATATTTGGTAAATTTGGGTCCAGTGCTTCTATAATGACCCAGCGCATATCATTGGTCGTGTGGCCCACTTCGAGGAAGTGGTTCGTCATGCGGGTTGTGTTTTTCTTACAGCGTATGGTGCTGCGGTGTTCACAGATCCTTGTCTTGATCTTGCGGTTGGTCATGCCAATATAGATGAGATTACAGGGGCAGACAATGCGGTAGACCACGTGTTCTGTGTTGCAGTTCGTATGTTGTCTCAGTTGCCATGTTTTCCCTGGTTCCAGACTGAGGCTTTTGGTGGTTTCGGTGATATGACACAGGCTGCAGTTGCCACAGGGAAAATGGCCCACCACGCCCGGGAGCCCCCAGGCATTGAGGACAGTGTGGGCTGGCCTCTGTTGTGGTTTTGGTCGGGTGGCAACTATCGCGTCTTTGATGGAACGGGCTCTCTTGTGGGAGAGGAGAGGAAGTTCCCAATCAAGATTGCCTGTCTTCAGTATTTTCCAGTTGTTGCAAATAATTTGTGAGACTTTATGAGAGACAGCATTGTATGTGGTCACACATGTAAGTGGCGACTGTGTTGGTTCTCGTGCTGGTGTCTCAATCAGTCCCTCACGGTTCTGATTCCTGGACCTCTTGTTGGCTTTGTCTGTGATCCATTTGGGGTATCCCCGCTGTCGCAGTTTATCATTTAGATCTCTGGCTTGGGATTTGTAACTGCAGCGTGTGTCATATCACCCCTTAGCCATTCCTCACGGACCAACCCTACCTACCACGATTTCACTCTTCTTCCTTGCCTGTTTATTACCACCTTTCTTTAATGGGTACAGTATCTACCGGCCAACCAGGTTATAACTCAACTGGTTTCCGCCATAGCACACCCTTGGCCCTAAGCTCGCTACTCTATATCTAATTTTATTTTATTATCCTTTTAATTGGACTCTTCCTTCAGGCAAAACGTTCGCCTTTTCTCGTAATCCTCTATAGCAGCATGTACCAAATGTTTGAATTTATGCCTTGCTTAATTTTGTTTTCTTAAACATCAGGTTGTTGTGACCTATATATACATAATTGTCCTTGCCTTCCACTAATCCATACCCTATTCTCCCTTTTTCCTACCTTCCCTTTCCTCTCTACTTATACCTACCCAGGCAAACTTCCCAGGCACTCGTTCTATCGCCTTGTCCTGATGAGATGCCACTATCTTATAGGGATCGAAACGTCGTCGACACACGTCTCTAACTCTATACTATAATTTGTATCGTATTGTTGAGTATGAGATGCTAATCAATTGTGACTTTTTATTTACATTTCTAATCACTCAAAAGTCACTTTTTAAGTCACTTGCCTGTGGTAAGGAAATCGGCTGATTTCCTTTTACCTCGATCACGGTCTGCTCACTCACCTTTTTGTATAATTTGTGCCTCTAATTCATTAATAATAAATTGTTTCTATTCTTTGAATACACGTATAATTCCAATTTTTGATTGTAAAAATTGTGATACTTTACCTATCCTACATGTATGGGACCATTGTTGCTCTTAATATATCATCAGCTTCATACCCCAGTACCTTCACTTCCCCAACACTGCGCAGGAACAGCTGGAGACTAAGCAAGGCTTAGCCGTGTTGGGGGCAATCGAATGCACACATGTCCCACTTGTGCCCCCTGTGGATACTGCACACCACTACCGCAACAGGAAGCACACACATTCCATCAATGTGCAGGCAATAGTGGACCACCGGGGAATGTTCACCAATGTCGTCGCCAACTACCCAGGCAGTGTGCATGATTCCTTCATCTTCCGACAGTCCTTCATCAACCAGCACTTCCAGGATGGCACATATGGAACGGGACTGATCGTTGGTAAGTACCAAATCAACACCCCACACATCCCACAGCCACCAACGCACAAGGCACAACTGTGGGGATGCACACGTGACCTAACCACATCTGACATGTTGAACTAGACGACCACCTACCAGACATGACTACACCACTCCATGGTCATCCTGGGCTACCCCTGCACCCAATACAGACTTCACATGGCACCACAGCCACACAACAGCTGAACGTGTGGAGATGCGGAATGCAGCCATGACACATGTGAGATACTGCTCTGCCCAAATGACCCTACCCCAGTCTCCCGCAGGTCAGAGGTGATTTGCCATGTTGTGCACATTTTTTGAACCAGTTGTGTCCTGTGTTCAGTTGTGGAGGTGTTGCTGTTTGTACCAGGATGTTGTCACTGTCCGGATGCACTTCTGCTTATGTGCGTATGCTGCACGGTGGGTGTGTCGCTCCTGCGTCTCTGATTTGTCTGACACTGGTCTCTTTCATGTGGTGTGCCTATAGGTTCTGTTCTTCCACGGTGCGTGGATGTTGTGGTGTGCATGTTGTCCTCTGCAGTTGGCCAGGGTGCATCCGTGGTACTCCGCTGTTGATGTATTTTGTTCTGTGGCATTTTCCGTATACTGTTCTTGTGCTTTTTCCCGCATTGCGCGTGCGTATTGCTGCCTTCGCGCTGGTCGTCACTGTTTTCTTATCGCGCTTTGGCCCATCGCAGCTTTTTTAGCGTTGTGGTTTGTGTTTTTATCTCAGTCGGGTTGGTTGTGTCGCGAGCATTGGCCGCGGTGTCGGCCAACTATCGCATGCCATGTTGTGAATTCCACGTTGACACAGGGTTATTTTCCCGTGTCGGCCGCTGTGCATCCGGGGCTGTGCACCTCGAGTCATCCCCCCTTGTAGTTCTGACATTGCATGTCTGTGTGCCTGATGACTGTTGGTGTAGTTGCCAGCACCAGCTACTCCCTGAGGGCTGGCTTACACTCACCCCACACACAGCCAGCACAGGCATCACTGAATTGGTGGGCCTGCCATCACATCCTGCCGAACCAAGTATTGACTCTTTTCTCCCTGCACTGTCACAGGTGATCAAGGATATGCACTCTGCCCGTGGATGATGACACCCCTCCGAGACCCGAACACACCCTCCCAGAGGCAGTACAATGCGGCCCATATACGCACCAGGGGCATCGTTGAACGCACATTTGGCGTGTTGAAGTCACGTTTCAGGTGCCTGGATGGCACTGGTGGGAAGCTCCTGTACAGCCCGGACGTCATGTGCAAGATGATCGTTGCATGTTGTGTGTTGCACAACATCTGTGTTCGCACCAGGGCCCCATGGATCCCAGTTCCAGAGGTACCGGACTATGATGGTGGTGATGGGGCAGGTGGCCCACATCCCACTGCAGCTGCGGCAGGAATGGCCCATAGGGACTCCATCATTGACACTTACTTCTCATGAGCACATCACATTGTGACCATCCGTGGCATTCATGGGACAGTGGTAGATGTCCAAATGCACTGCATGTGTGAATAAAACATATTTGCAGGTCACAGGTTGGAATTGTACATTGTCATGTTACATGTCCCTGGGGTTTTGGATGTGATTTGCCATGTTGTGCAAATTTTTTTAACCAGTTGTGTCCTGTGTTCAGTTGTGGAGGTGTGGCTGTTTGTACCGGGATGTTGTCACTGTCCGGATGCACTTCTGCTTATGTGCGTATGCTGCACGGTGGGTGTGTCGCTCCTGCGGCTCTGATTTGTCTGCCACTGGTCTCTTTCATGTGGTGTGCCTGTAGGTTCTGTTCTTCCACGGTGCATGGATGTTGTGGTGTGCATGTTGTCCTCTGCAGTTGGCCAGGGTGCATCCGTGGTACTCCGCTGTTGATGTATTTTGTTCTGTGGCATTTTCCGTATACTGTTCGTGTGCTTTTTCCCGCATTGCGCGTGCGTATTGCTGCCTTCGTGCTGATTGTCACTGTTTTCTTATCGCGCTTTGGCCCATCGCAGCTTTTTTAGCGTTGTGGTTTGTGTTTTTATCTCCGTGGGGTTGGTTGTGTCGCGAGCATTGGCCGCGGTGTCGGCCAACTATCGCATGCCGTGTTGTGAATTCCACGTTGACACGGGGTTATTTTCCTGAGATAGGCTGCGATATTGGAAGTTGCGTTACGCTACTCTTGCGGTAGTTATCACACGTTCTTGTGAATATACCCTTAAGAGTATTAATAAGACTTAATGTTTCCTGAGAATCGGTAGTAGGGCTTCGGCCTAGCTCTGGGGTACGTGTCTGGGGAGGCGGTGTATGAAGAGGAAGGGGGGGCACTGAGGCCCTATTCCTATGTCCCCCTCAAGCAACTCCTCCAGCGGTGAAAACCTGTTGGAGCACGGGATTTCAGATCCTGACTTTCGTGAGTCACTCCCAGTGGACTTATTTGGGGATTGACTGCCCCTCGCTACAACTAGGTTTCCCTCCCCACATAGATCTGAGCCCACTTTCCTAGATGGTTTGCGGAACATGGCAGGAATAGTTGTTTGACGGGACGTGGTGAGGTTAATTGTACTAGCAGATTGGGTGGGGCGTTGTGGGGATTTAGCGTTTGCTACGTGAGTGATTAAATCAACTACTAGTATGTCCTCACACTCGCTAATAAGAGTGTCTATCCTGTCTAATACACAGTTAGTCCCTGCGTGTTTCTGTGTCTTCTTGGCCTTTTTCCCTTTATTGCCCCGCCCAACCCCTCCCCCACCACCACTGCCCTCTATGGATTTCCTTTTCCCCATTCCAACTCTTTGTTTCAAAATAAGCAATGACCTCTCCCTATGCTAAGGAGCTTACAGGCCCCTTGATCCCTCAAAAAAAGACCCACAGGCCACCCTGCTAGCAACCACACCAAAGGATGTGCAAAATAAAAGGTTAAAAGAAAAAAAAAATTTTTTAGTCAATGCATAAAGTCCCAATATGCCGGGGATCATCCGTTTAGACAGTACCTGAACTAGTCCACAGCAGCCACCGTGTGTCCAGCGTCTTTAGCTAAACTAGGAACCCAATGCCAGTTGAAAGGGGGGTGGTCCTGCCCTGCCTCTTCCTGGCAATGACAGGCAAGGACGGGCCCGCCCTTGGCCCGCGCAGCGGGAGCCCCGAGCTCACTTATGCACCTCCGGGCGCGTTCCGCGATTGTTGGCGGCATCCAGCCGCGAGGCACGATGGGGGATGGAGTCCCCTTGCAGGATGCGTCGTGAGGCAGGAAGGTAGAGGTGTTGACGGGCGTCCCGCGCAGCGGGAGCCCCGAGCTCACTTATATGCCTCAGGGCGCATTCCGTGATTGTTGGCGGCTTCCAGTCGCGAGGCACGATGGGGGATGGAGTCCCCTTGCAGGATGCGGCGTGAGGCAGGAAGGTAGAGGTGATGATGGGCGTCCCGTGCAGCGGGAGCCCCGAGCTCACTTATGTGCCTCCGGGCGCGTTCCGCGATTGTTGGCGGCTTCCAGCCGCGAGGCACGATGGGGGATGGAGTCCACTTGCATGATGCGGCGTGAGGCAGGAAGGTAGAGGTGATGAGGGGCATCCCCCCACCTAGACGACACCTTCTCCAATATGATCATGGCATTGAATGCTGCTCCCGCAGCAAGAATTCAGATCAATAGTGCAACCTCTACTCAGTTCGCCCTCCATCAAGTTACACAACTGGGTTGCCGCCTTTCGCCTCTTCTTTTCGTGTTAGCAATTGACCCTTTATTATTTGTGATTCATGTCAGTCCAAAGGTAGAGGGGTTTCCCTTTGGTTCCTCTATATTCAAAATGGCTGCTTATGCAGACAATATACCAATATTCTCTGAGGACCCTGAGGCGATGATTCCTGCTATCATGTCTACAATTCACCTCACATGGGATTTTCTAGCTACTTGCTAAATAGAGAAAAGATGGAGGTCTTACCACTAAATGTTCACTGTCTTCCTTCTTGCATTGGGCAGATCGGTCTACAGTGGGAGCCCAAGGTAATCAAATACTTGGGTGTGTGGTTTTTCAATGATTTATCAGAATCTATCTTATATAATGAGCAGAAGACGTTAGAAAATTTAGGAACCTACTCTCTACATGGTCACCGAAACACATCATGTGGTGAGGCCGAATGCAGAACTTGAAAATTATGATAGCTCCCTTAGTGAACTTTTTATCAAGTATGATCCCAGTGCGTCTCTTCAGCCTATTCTTTTCTGATGTGGATAGAGCGGCCTCAGAATTTCTCTAATCCAAAAGGAAACCCAGAATGGCCAACAGGAAGCTTTGTTTACCATATGCTAAGGGAGGTTGCATTTTACTATCAAAAAGGGACTCACCTGAAGTCCGAAGCTGGTCCCCGCAAATAACCGAACCTGGAATAAACACAAAAGAAAGACTTTTAATTTTACAGGAAACAGAAGAGGAGAGGAACAGCGAAAGAGAAGAAGGACATAACATGCTACAAAAGGAGACAAACACAGAGAAAAAGGGCTATTGAGAAACAGGAAGGGAATGAAGATGACAGAACACCAGCAAACTTGCGGAAGGAACGAGAAGAAGAATGCAGGAGCAGGCAGGATTCCCCTCTGGTTTACGCCAAGGAAGTGGCAACCCAACTTCATCCCTAAGAGTTGCGGCTGAGAGAGGCTGCCCCAGGTGACCCTCCCATGATCGCAGAACACGGCTCAAGGAGTCCTGTTGGGACAGGAGCATCCTGCCAATTTCACTATATTTCCCGCCAAGCTTCAAGAGGAGCGTGACTCTTGCGGGTCATGCAAGGGTCAGGAATTTGTAAGGGAGGGGCGGAAGGGATGGGAGCTGAGTGAAACCGGGAAGTGGTGTAAATACCAGAACCACCTCATAACAGTGATGGTAAAAGGAGGTAGCAAAGTCTTCTTTGTGTTGTTTTCCCTTTTTACCAATATCTCTGAAACTGAAGTCAGACTATGATAAAAGATTCTAAAAGAAGGCCTAAAAGGGTACTATAGTGACCCTTTTTTCTCCCTTAATTTAGTTCCTGATTTACTAGATTGAGAGATTGTGTTATTCCCTTTTAAAGCCTTGGTTAATGATGCACATATTCAAGTTAGTGTCGGCGGAAGAAATTAGTAAATACATTAGGAAGAGTAAGCAGGCGAAGACACCTGAAGGGAGAAAATATCAAATAAAGCATCAGAGACTGCCAGGATTTAAAAAAATATAGTAGAAAGAATAGACACTTACCTGCATTTTCTTCTTTTTGAGAGTACCAGTGGGGAAACATCTGAAGTTGCATCTATAGAAGGCAGAGAAAAAGAAGAGGACATTATTTAGAAAGCTTAATCTAGTCCAAGACTATTGTCTATTAAGCGTATGACACACAACATCAGAAGAATTTATGCTGAAATAATACATCACCATTAATTACTGGATCAAAAAACATAATATATTGAATAAGCACAGTTTTGGGACATCCTTATTTGGCTCGCTCATATTGACTAATCATCATCTTACTCGCCTAATTTGGCACGTGGTGGAGAATGTGGGCATATTGACCATCTGACACAAGATGTAGAATTTGATCCAGCAACTTGCTGTGGGTCAATGCAAAATTGAAGTAGGCCCTGGGGAGATAAATGACAATGTCAGAAACAGAGCGTAGCATCTTCTGGGAGACGCTGAAGCCTCAAAGTGAACAGTTGACCAAAGTTTTGAAAAGCCAGCTTCAATTAGCTTTGGGTCTAGATCAAAGTAAATGAGTTATTCTAATATGACCAATGGTATAACTACAAAAATATTTGAAGACACTGAGGCCTTTTTATTGAACTTTGAGCAGGCCACTAGAGCCAGTTCATGTCCAGTAGAAAGGTAGCCTATCTATCTAGCCCCTTTGTTAACCAGGGAAGCACAAGCAGCGTACCAAATAGTGAATGCTAATAGAAATACTACTTATGTGGAAATTAAGAAAATTATTCTTTACCGATTAGAAGTGGATGAAGAAACTCATTGACTCTTATTTAGAAAAGAAAGGGGATTTCCCAGGGACGCTTCAAAAACCCTATTCTTCAAGATGAAACATGCGGCAGATAGATAGTTAAAGCCCCAAGAATCAAGTAAAGAGGAAATAATGACCAGAATATATCTGGAACAGTACTTGGAAGCCCTTCCTGCTCACGTGCAAAAGTGGTTACAACAACATTCAAGGTTATCATTGGAGTAAGCCGTTGAGATGTCAACAACCTTCGCATGGGTTCAATCATGATTATCCATTATGGAATGAGAGAAAGGAGTATGATCTTCACAAACTTCTTGATCGAGCAGAAATGATAAGAAAACCTATAAAAGTATGCCTGACCACAGAGGGCATAACCAAAAAAACCTGAATCCAGCTCTAACAATTGACCCCAATGTTACAAATGTGGAGAGTGGGGGTATATTGCAAGGTTTTTAAAAACAAGAAAGTGGGAGAAGAACCAATGGAAGTCAAATATGTACCCGCTCCATTTATTTTACTCAGGAAATGGGGCCCAGCTGTTACGTGATTTTGGAAATTAATCACAAATGGGTAACGGCCCCTTTGGACTCTTGATGTAGGCAACCCGTGATTAAAGGTGACTTATTACTTCCTCATCAAATCATCCCAAATAAACATGTGGGGATTAGGTGCGTAAATGAGAACACTAAAACTTATCCAATTGCCAAAGTCAAAGTAACCAGTTGGGAAGGACAGGAAACTGATAATGAGATGGGGGTACTCCAGAATCTTCCCGAAGATGTTATATTGGGGAAAGACAACCCTCAATTCCTGGATATGTTAAAAGACACTCTTAAAATGCAGCAGGAATAAATAGGAGATCGTCAAGCCACGTAGTCCTGGTAGAAGGCTCTGGAGAGATTTCAAAGAGACCCGCAGAATGCCCTGCTTATTCCAGAACCATGGTTTTAGACCGTGAATTCCGGATGATGCAAGTGAATGATTTCCCTCTCTATAATGCATGGCAAAGTGTCAAATTGAATGAAGGGAAATCACAACTCTCCTATCTGCACTTGGCTTGTGTATTGGTTAGGAGGTTTAAATGAGCATCTGCAGTTATTGGTTACCCTAGAGTTTAGGGATCAAATAATGTTTTATGCCCACTCACATCTATTAGCAGGACATAGTGGAATAGAGAAAACTACTCAAGCCATACTACGTAATTTCTGTTGGCCTGGGATAATGGCTCAAATCAAGAAATATTGTAAGGAGTGTGAAATATGTCAGCGTAAAAATCCATATCAACCTCCTAAAGTCCCTTTATAACCCATGCCCATAATAGGAAACCATTTGAAAGGGTGAGAATGGATCAAATTTGCCCTTTAACCCGTTCAACCAAAGGATATTAATACATGTTAGTATTAGTTGATTATGCCACTCGCTATCCAGAAGTCATCCCCATGAGGGCTACTACCATCAAAATCATAGCGCACATTTTTTCTTGCATAGGATTTCCAAAAGAAATTCTAATGGACCAGGGCACCCCTTTTGTATCCAGTTTAATGAAACAGATATGTAAACAGCTAGATATAAAACACTTAAAGATCTCAGTTTGTCATCCACAAACTGATGGGCATGTTGAAAGATACAATGGTACCCTAAAGTTAACGCTGAGTCAGGGGATGGGAGATATTGGGATCAATTATTGCCCTTAGCTCTATTTGTTCTTAAGGGTCAAATTCAAAGTAGTTTGGGATATTCACCCTTTAAACTACTTTTTGAGCGGAAACCCCGCACCTCACTTGAAAGGAGTAGCGTGGATTTCGCAGGTGCATGCGAGGGTCATGAATTGGCAAAGGAATGTGAGGAAGGGAGGAATCTCAGTGAAATTGGGAAGAAGCATAAATAATAGAACCGCATCATTACGCTGATGGTAAAAGGAGGCAGCAAAGTCTTGTTTGTGTTTTATTTCCCCTTTTTAACCATATCTCTGAAACTGAACTCAGATTATGATAAGAGGTTCCGAAAGAGGGCCCAAAGAGATACTAGAGTGAACCTGCATTCTCCCTTAATTTAGTTTGTGATTTACTAGATATAGAGATTATTTTATTTCCTTTTTGAAAGCCTTGGTCAATGATGCACATATTCAAGTTAGTGCCTGAGGAAGATATTAATATAGAAACTAGGATGACTAAGCGGGCGAGGTAGACTAAAAGGAGAAAATATCAAAGAAGGTAGCAGAGAGTAACCTGATTAAGAAATATATAGAACACTTACCTACATTTTCTTCTTTTTGACAGTTCCAGCGGGGAAACATCTGAATTCGCAACTATTGCAGAAAGAGAAAAAGAGGAGAATATTACTAAGAAAACTTATTCTAGTACAAGAGTATTGTCCTGAAAACGTATGAAACACAACATCAGGAGAATTCATGCTGAAATAATATAGCGCCATTAATTATTGGATAAGAAATCATATTAAATTCAATAAGCACAGTGCAACAAACAGTTTTGGGACATCCTTATATTGCTTGATCAAATTGACTAGTCATCATCTTACTCACCTAATTTGAGACTTAACAAACTGGTATGATTACCAGACTACCTTCTTTGTTTTCCATGGCGCTCGCTGGCTGGACTCAATCACCCCATCTAGAGTTCCTTGGCTTCTAAGCGAACACCTTATTTCATCCTACTCATTGCCTGAGTCCTTAACAATTTCCAAACTATCTTCACCACATTATAGATGCATTACTCTCTACACAATCTGTGTACTACGACTAGTCGACAAACAACTCTCTTCCAATATTGACAAGACTTGGGCTCCATCGCTTTGGAGTAACAAGAAAACTGAAACACTGAATTCACCCACTATGGGCCCGAATGGGCAGCCAAGGGTATCAATATGATATCTTATATTTTTTGTGAATGGGGAACCTCTTTCCTTTGCATTTTTGCAGGAAAGGCATTCCCTACTAAACAAAGATTTTTATGACTTCTTATGAATTAAAGCAAAACTCACCAAATTGGGCCATCTCCAACCCGCTAACCCTTTTCAATTCATTAAAACAGCCAGAAGAGGTGGCCAACTTGCTGCTATGATATACAAATGCTTATGTAATCCCTTAACTAACTTGATTCCTCCCATCCAAAAACTATGGTCCAAACATTTCAGCAAACAGACACACTTGCCTGATAACGCCTAGCTCGATATTTCCATTAACTTACTTAAGAATAAACTGATATCTTCTCTGTCCCAGACTAGACTCTTTGCTTCATATGTCCTACATTGGACCCCAGCCAAACTCTTTAAATTGAATCTCATCAAATCTGATACCTGCTGGTCCTGTGGTGAAAAACTTGGTGGCTCGGAACACATGTTTTCTCATGTAAATTATTCTTCTCTTATTGGAAAAATATAGGTAAACAACTCAAGGCCATTTTCAGCATGAACATTCCCCTTAGCTTCCCCCTCATATTGTTAGGTCTGTGTGCTACCAATGCCCCGTTTAAGGCTGATGGAAAATTATATTGCTCTCCTAGACCTTCTACTCACAGTGGAAATCAAAATTATTCTATTGGAATGGAAGGCACTCAATAATGTATCTTATCACACTTGGTGGGTATGGGTTAACTATCTTGGAAGCACGCACAGTGACCTTGCTAAATCTTCTGTGAATTTCAGCACTACGGAATCATTCTGGCATACCTTTGACAAATTTGTGTCCATCAAATAAGGCCCTGTGTTGCAACCCTGATATTGCATGCCGATGTGAGCTCCCTCCCACCATCAAAACTCCTTCTTTGCTTAGTGGTCATAAGGCGTTCTTCCCTGCCCCTTATTTCCCATTCCTTTGCCCCCCTTTCCTCCCTTCTCTCCCTTCAACACTTGAGGCATAGCTGCCTACTGTTAGAAATTGGGTTGTTGGTTGACTGGGGTGTGAGCCTGGGTCAAGCAGCAACCACAATCCTAGTTAGGGTAAGCCACAAGCAAGTCTCAAATTAACCTGTGCTCACCCTCTGGTAGCTTGGCACAGAGCAGTCAAGCTTAACTGGGAGGCAATATGTAAAGTATTTGGGCAACACTCCAAACAGTAAAACAGTGAAAACACCACACACATATATTCCACACCAGGTTTCGAAAAATAGAGTATATTTTAATAAATAAATTAGTCCAAAATGACAAAAATCCAATAAGTAGAGCTGGAGATACTGAATTCCAAAGTTTTAAGTTAAAATAGCGCCAAAAAGTCCAAAGGGCTTACAAGTGATATCTGGTCATGCCAGACCGGAACAAGCCACAAATTCAGGCCAACTGCAATGGAGTGCATGCTAGCTACAGGGACCAGGTTAGGCCCACTGAACAAAATCCCTTAAATTCGGGATATGGAGCATTGCATGAATCTGAGGCAAGAAGTGGCGTACAGTCATAGTGATGCATCGGTACCTAGATGCAGCAAGGCTGCGGGGCGAGGTCATGTGCGTCATTATCGAGAATCCCGTTGACGGGGCTTGCGATACAAAGTCCGGGCTTCAAACATGCAGTGCACATCTGAGGCAATGGGTCGGTTCCGAGGAGCTTCAATGCTGCGATGCAGAGGCCAGCATTATTGTCAAGCTACCGTCAACGAGGATTGCGAAGAGCTGGATCAGAGATGCGCCGCACCATTGAGGCTGCGTCAGTTGGCAAAGACTGTGATGGGTGATAGGGACCTTCTGCACTGGGCCTGATCCATGCTAAGGCAGCGATGGGTTGGCTCTGCTCGAGGATGCTCCACTCAGCCGAGGAGATGCAACGGTTCGGCTGGAGGATGCGCCGCTCAGCAGAGAAAATGCTTTGGTTCTGCTGGGAAGCACTTTAGGCCCACTTCCCAGGATCCAGGGCTGGGGTGGCACCATTTGGCAGGGATGACTCAAAGATCGAAGAGTCCAGGTGCAGATGCAAGGTGGTTGGAAGCCTGGTATGTCCCTGAGGCTTCCGATCAGGAACCAGCCACCTAGCCCTTGGAGTCACTCTGGGTTGTAGGTTCAAGTGATGCAGGTCTTCTCACAAAGGCAAGAGGACAGAATGTAGCAGGTCAGCACAGCAAAGGAGTTCAGCAGAGTGGCAGTCTTTTCAGCAGCACAGCAGTCCTTCTTCCTGGCAGAGTATCCACAGGTCCAGAAGTGTACTGAAGTGGTGGTGTCTGAAGTCCAGTACTTATACCCAGTGGTGCCTTTGAACTGGGGAGACTTCAAAGAGATGCCTTTTAAGTGCACAGATGTCCTCCCTTCCTGCCCTGGCCCCAGACTCACTACAAGAGGTATGCAGCCCTGTGTGTGTGGACAGGAGGTCAGCCTATTCAGATGTAAGTCATGCTGTGCCTAGCTCCTCCCTCCCATCCTGTCAGAATGGCCTGTCAAGTCACACATAAGCTCCCATTGTGTGTGGCTGTCTAGGTGGAATACACAAAGCCCAACTGCCAAATACACCTGGACATGTGATCAGAGAGAGACTGCAGGCACCAAATCTCTAAGGCAAGAAAATGCCTTACATTCTAAAAGTGCCATTTTCAGAATTGTAATTCAAAATCTGACTTCATTATAAGTTGTGATAAATAGGAGTTTCAGAG
This sequence comes from Calotriton arnoldi, assembly GCA_963921515.1. Classification (NCBI taxonomy): domain Eukaryota; kingdom Metazoa; phylum Chordata; class Amphibia; order Caudata; family Salamandridae; genus Calotriton; species Calotriton arnoldi. Next base: position 7,381 of record CAWUFW010023941.1, on the reverse strand, counting down.
ACACCAAACTTGGACCTGTCATATCTTCCCATCTGGAAATTATACTTATAAAATATAATAGGGTAATCCCAATGTTTTTCACTACCAGGGCATGTAAAACTTATGAGTATATGTCCTGCTTTTTAAATACATTGCACCCTACGCTCTGGGCTGTCCAGGGCCTAGCTTAGTGGTGACTTATATGTATTAAAATGGAATACTTTGGCCTGGCAAGGGACTTAACTTGCCAGGTCAATGTGGCAGTTTACACTGCACACACAGGCTCTTCAATGGCAGACCTGTGACATGTTTAAAGGGCTACTTAAGTGGGTGGCACAATCAGTGCTGCAGGCCCCCTAGTAGCATTTAATTTACAGGCCCTGGTCACAGGTACTGCACATTACTAGGGACTTATAAGTAAATTAAATATACCAATTGTGGATAAGTCAATGTTACCATGGTTTAGGGTAAGAGCACAAGCACTTTAGCACTGGTTAGCAGTGATAAAGTATGCAGAATCCTAAGGCCAGCAAAAACGATGTTAGCAAAAACAGGTGGTCTGAAGGCAAAATTTAGGGACAACCACGCCAAGGATGCCAGGTCTAACGCTTACTTAATCCACCTCTCTATTCATCCTTACTACTGTCCTATGACTTTGAATTGGGGGTTTATCTATCTTCCTAATTAACTACTATTGATTATTGTATTTTGGACTATCTACGGCCACTGTTGTTTCCAACCCAAGGTGCATGATTTTAGAGCGTGAGTGGCAGAAACGACATGAAGGTTCGGTTTGTTTAGAATATGAGGATCTAAGAGAACGTCAAGCTGAGCCACAACTGGGCAACTGTCTCAAGCTAGGCTCACGCCTGCTGTTATTCCCAGACCTCTATCACATAATGACAAGTAAGGGGACAAACGTTTTGGAAGGATATGATTTGACCGTCAAAATAACTCCAAAACTCACTGTCCGCACCATGTACTTGCTTTGCTTCCTCCTATGCCCACCTTACACCACTCCCGACCCTCACCCTGCTGACATTGATGTGGCCCTCGGTCATGCCACCAACCATACTTTTTTGCCCCTGGGAAAATGTGTGTGAGTACCCATTCTCTAGTGCAAGTCCAAGACTCAGCCAACCCTCTCAGTGCAGCCACCTCCAGAACCTGGCACCTAAGAGTTGCTCATGTCTTTTGCAATCATTCTGTTCCCATGTAGGTTTATTGTTAATAGGGGCGTATCTTCCATTGGTGCAGCAGGTGCAGTGGCACTGGGGCCCAGAGGCCTGTGGGGTCCACTGAACTCTAATTACCACTGTTTTCCCAGTTCGAGCAGCGATCTGGGGGCGCATTGCATCCCATGCACAAAGGCCCTGGCACACTGCTAACGCCACAGAGTGTTGACCTGGGTTTCAGAACCCCTTTGATCCACACCTACTTACCACAGTTTGTTTATCTAAATGATACTGACTCAATAAGGTACAAAGTCGTCTCATATTTACAGTATTATGACGGGTGTGTGTATTCTATTCAATACAGAGCACATATGCTATTCTTGCCAGAGGTGGGATGGAGAGCGTGCACATGGAGAAAGTCTACCAGCTGGCCACACAGACTCTCTCGTGGAGGGTAGGCGCCTCTTGTGTGCGTATAAGGGGCACCAAAAGGCCTTGCTGTGTGCGATCAGAAAGAATGAAGGGTTGATGGATTCCAAACAGAGGGTGTGCTTCTCTGTCAGCACCCCCAGATGAAAACAGAGTTTTCTGCAAGATAATAGGGATTTATAGAGACTTAAAATTGCCTTCTACTGTAACGTTTATTGTGTTATTAAAGTTGGCCAAAGGCTAGGTGTGAGCCAGGGAAAACGTATATTTTACAATCAGACATACGGCTTAGGCGTTCTAAATTACACAGATATAAAAAAAAAAAGCATTTGCTGGCACCCTTTCTTTTGTTTTTTCATACGTTTCAAAATATATGACCAACATAAGTACAAATTGCACGCACTGCCTTTAAACCTGTTGTGTCATGACAAATATTATGGGTGGGGTCAAAAAGCGAGCATAACACATTTTTATTATATAGACTAAAACTACACAAATCTATTACTCTTCTTTAAATAGCTACGTTTTCATTTGAAAATGACACATCTTCAGACCTGCAAATCAGAATTTTTTATGTCATAAAAGGCAGATCTAATGATGTTCTATGTTAGCAGACTTTTAGCTGTAGTATTGATCCTTTACTTTTCGGCATGCACAGCAGCTACTTGAACCCAGTAAGCTGCCAAGTCATTAATTAACACTCACTTGTCAATTAGAGGTCTGGCCAGGGTAGTACTGTATGGACTCGGTACACTTACATAGTATGCGCCATTAAAAATGTCTCTTTCATTTGCTTCAATACCTTTAGTCGGTAAAAGGTGAGTGGCAGGATTATAGAGCCTGCATTAAAATCATTGGATTTGCCTAATTTAAGCTGATATGTATATTGGAGAATTCATGCTTGTGGAGAGATGGTTCATTAAATCAGGTTCTGCAATTTTTTATTAACAGAAACGTTAGTTATGACTATCAATTTCTACCATGCTGGCTTTCCCTTCAGGGATGTACTCAGTTAATGAACTTTCAGTTTGCCCCTGTGATGGTACATCTATTAAATCTAATTTACATTTTATATTCTTCTGCAAATTTTATTCTTGTCTACTGAAAAAGTATATTCGCCCACTGTTTTTAAAATATAAATTTGCACAGTGTCGCCCAGCCCTGTTTTTTCTCCAAATGCTTCCAAATCCATATGTCAACTTTTGTGTTGCATCATATTTATGTATGGCATTATCTAAAAGGAGGTTAATGAGATGATAGACTGTTTCTTAATGAACGTGGCAATGTTTAGCAGTTTACATGACACGCTGTTTGGTGATCATCATTTGTAAATAAGCCATGCCCAGTTTTGCACTAAGCACTTTATGAGATATTGAATGAATTTATATGTCTAAACCAATGTCTTGGTACTGTTTTTATACGGTTCCTAGCTGCTTTCTTTTTAAATTTTTTTTTTTTTTAACCTGCTTTTTTATTCTGTGATTTTTAACAAAACCTGCTGGTGATGTATATTAATTATTAATTGTGATCAATGTATCTCCTTTGCACTTTTATGATCTTATTGTTTAAGATCGAATAAAGTTATATTGATTGATTGATTGAATTTCTACCTGTTGGAAAGTGGGTTATTGGTAGGGGCAAACGTAGTTCTGCCACTAGTAATAAGACCACAAACACTTGATAGGACCCAGCATAGGTCTTAGAAATATAATCCTATGCTCAACCCTTGGTAGCTTGGCTGCGAGCAGGCAGGCATAACTTCGAAGACAGGTATGTAAAGCATTTAAAAACACCAATTCAGTGAATAACCAAGACACAACTCATAATAAAAATCCAACACCAATTTAGAAAAATAGGAAATATTTTTATCTTTAAAATGACACCAAAACGACAAAAATCCAATGTAGGGAACCGGAGATATGAATTTTCAAAGTTTAAATAAAATATAGCACTTAGAAGCATATAGCACCATATTGGGACAAAGGCTCGCGATAGACTGGGCCAAAGTCAAAGTTTCAGGCCGACCGCGATGGAGCCCTGAGCGGCTACCACCCACGGAAGGTACCGGTTAAAGTTTTTACCTTCACACTTAGAAACTTTTCTGGAGCTTTTTCTCGCGAGGCCCCTCGAAGCTCCCAGCCAGTCCGGATCCGGTGAGGGTTCGCCGTCTTGACTTGTGACGAGGTTCCGGTAAACTTCCCTGAAGCGGACTTAGAAAACTTCTCAAGATCGCTTCAGCGGGGCAATCCAGAAATCCAGGCCGACACGCGAGTGAAGACAGGCGGCTTGGCTCTCGCGGTTGCTCCCGGTCGGCTTTTCTACGAGCGGACTTAGAAGCTTTTCTGGAGCTTTTCTCGCGGGGTCTCTCGATGCTTCTCATGTAGCCGGATCCGGTGAGGGTTCGCCGGCTTCAGATTTTCTCTAGTCCCGGTCAATCTCTGGAAGTCGATGCGATGGAGCTTTTAGCGGGACGAACCTGGTGGGCTTGGCCGGCTCGCGGTTGAAGGCAGGCGGCTTGGCTGACCAGGATGAGTTGGTCCCCCTATGGAGCTTTTTTTCAAAGTTCCTCCAAAGTTCCCCAAACTTCTTGAACTTCTTCCTGAAGTTCCTCGAAGGGTCCCAAAGTGTCTCAAACTTACTCCAAGGGTCTGGAAGCTCCAAGATGGTCCTTGAGAGTTGAGGACTTCAATTCCCACAATGCACTGGACGTCACCCTTACAAATCCACTGGTAGCTCCCCAGGTTGATGATTCTTGGTGGTGAGGGTCCAGATGAGCTCTGTTAACCTGTAGCTTGCAGGGAGTCCACTCTTGACTTCTTTTACTCAGCACAGTTAGTCCACAAAGCTGTAGTTTCAGGTGGTGCAGTCTCCAGAGGTCAGGCCTTAGAAGTCTTTGCACAGCAGAACTTTTCAGCAGGGCCAGTCTTGCTTTCTTCAGTTTCAAGCAGCAGATCTGAGGGGCCTGGCCTCTCTCAGATACTTATTCCACAGTCTCTGGGTCATCCAGGAGGTCAAGCTTCACCAATAGGAGTAGGGTAACTTCCCACTTGAGTGACTCCTTCCTGCAGAGTGTGGCATTATTCCATCCCAGAGTGCAACAAAGCTTCCAAATCCATAATGGCTGATTTTCCAGCAAGGAGGTAAGAGCTGGCTAAACACTCCCACTAAGTTGGCTAATTAACCTAGCCTCTCCTCCCTACATCTGCACATATCTTCCTTAATCCTGCCATCTGGCTGAGGTGGGGGTTCAAAGTTGTAAATGACACTGCTCTGGGCTCTGCCCCTTTGAAGCTCATTGTTTACGACCCATCCCCCTGGCCTGGCATTCTTGCAGAACAGCTCTCTGCCCTCCCAGTCCATCTGGCTGGCCCCAGGGGATCTTTATCACCTCTTCAGGCAGGCTGGCTAATCCCCTTAACTCTGACCAATCAGGGCAGAGCACTGGAAGGCTGGATTTGGAACTAAAACTAAGAAAGTGTTATAACTTCTTGTCTGTTCACTTTGGGAAAAATTCAATAACATCATATTGTAGGATTTATCAATACCATTCTAGTGAGTCTTTGAATGGAATCTTTATCCCTCTCCTATCAGAAGTTATTGTTTAATAACTTTCCCCCATGTTAACCTATGGGGCATGGGGTTTGCAATGGTAAAAATGACATGGGCCATTTTTCCAGCACCAGGACTTACAAAAACATATTTTATAAGTACTTGACTTATTTTCACTGGACCCCCACCCCATAGGTCATCTAGGGGAGACCCTAGGGGTGCTGAATCTGTAAAAATATTGCAGATCCTCCATGCCCAGTGCCCCCAGCATCAAAGTCGAATTTGGGCAGCACTTTACACAATGGGGAGATTGAAATGTGAATTTCACTTAACCCAGGGCATATATAAACTCATTTTATAAGGGTCTACCTTATAGATACCTGACCCCCCACCCCTGAGATACCTAGGGGAGACCCTGGGGGTCATTATTATGCCGAAACATTTTAGGTTGACCAGTTTTAAGTGCCCCAAATTCCAAAGTCGAGTTTGGCCACAATTTACATGTTTAAGAGCAATCCTGGCGCACAAAGCTGCTTTTAAACTGACCACAGGCTTCAGCAGTGCACACATGCAAGTGCAAAAGGGCTGCTGGCCTCTAAACTGCCATGCCCCAGGATACTGGGGACTTCTAGGTAGTTTCAATGCCCTGCCCTATTATATACTAGGGGCTTATGGGGTAGGTCATGCCAATTACAGGGGTACCCCACCATCCCATAGTGTACCCTAGTGTATGTTGGGTGTCTTAACTGTATTCTAATGTGTTCCTTTCAGCTTGGCACTGGCCCTGGGCCTAGTTAGACAGAGCCCAGGGTCAGTCAGAGTCAGTTACCACCAGTTCCAGTCAGCAAAAAGTTGGGGGGTGCCCAGGGCACAGGATGACTTTACAACACTACCAGGTTCGTATAAGTCCCAAAGTTGCAAACAACACCTAAGAGAGTATGCCTCCTAGAGCAATATGATGCACACCCTAAAGGCCACACTGATATTACCTTCCTCATACTTATCTACAATTCTAAACTTACATCTACACCAGATCCTCAAGAATTGTGAGATTTTCCCCAAAAATTCAAAATCTGCACTTTTATAAAAACCGCAAGGTTGTTACAACGTCCCCCTCAGAAATGTATCTGATGTGACCATCCTTTCATTGGCCCTGCACTGGCAAGGGGTAAACAAAAGAAGGTTGGGTGGAAAGCAGGAGTGATTGTCTTCCTCTCCTGCATATGATGAAAGCATTTTGCCCAACCCAAAGGACGCACCACTTGTTTGCCTTCTGGAAGCCAGCTTCAGCCTGCTACTCATCACCCTGCTAAACCCACACGAGAAAAGCCCTTCCTGCAAAAGTGACTGCTGGACAAGTGATTCATTTAACAGGTATGTAAGACCTCCAACCTTCTTTGCCTTCTTCACACTATTCTGCAACTTTTTTCTCCGTCGTATGTTCATCTGCCCATGCTCGCCTCCTCTATCCCCGCTGACATTTAGCATTTCCTATGTGCAAAATATCCAGGGTGACTACTGAAAGCCCGCTCCCCACAGACCTTCTGGCAACTTGCCCCTCCTTTCCTGTCATTTTCTACTTTCACACTCAGCCCTTACTCTTTGACGCCCTCATGACCACTTGAACCATGTTGCCCAGACCTGACAAATCACCCTTTTGACAGGTAGGAAAACCTGATTTTTAATATTACATGAGTCACTCAAAAGCACACCTTGCTGTCCATAAAGTTGGCTGCATAATATTTAAGAGTGAAACATGTGTGAAATTAGAAATGGCATGTCCTCCCAGTTACCAAGACTAAAACGACATTGTCACTGGTCGGGCTGTAACTGGAACATAGGAAAAGTCAAAGTATAAATTATATGCATAAATCTATATATTCTGACCTGCACCAGCGACAGACACCATTCAAAGACTTATTTTTATATTTAATAAAAAATCCAATGTAATGATGAAGTCAGATGTTTAATAAATATATTGGCAATGTATATTTTAGAAAGTTACCTTCACCCTGACGGAATCTGCTGGAGACTAATTTACAATAACCCTCCGAGCTCGTGGATGAAGCACCTGCGCGCCAGTGAGAGGTACCAGACCTGATATAATGTTTGGCAGCCTACTCAGCAAACCCCAAAATATAAGACTGTATTCTCTACTGATGACGGTTAATAAACCAGAAACAAGTGTCTAGAGATCAGCACTATCTGCGCCAACCTTGGCAAAACACTCGAAAATATCGGAGCGAGAC
>CAWUFW010023940.1:0-67496 GCA_963921515.1 Calotriton arnoldi | reverse complement strand
TTCCAGAAGAAACAATACAAAAAAGGAAAAATTTGGCAGAAGGCGGCACAGTACAGTATATAATAGCAATGGCACCGGTGACAAGAGTTACATCATTTCTTCACCATATGATCGAAGAAGAGAAAGTATGAACAAATATGGGCACATTTCAGGCACGAAGAACCAGGTAGAATTTCGAACATATTATTCAGGGGTAGAGGAGCGAGGGAGGGAGGGGGAGAACCAGCAGCAGTACTTTCAATAAGGGCCAGTGTGTTTGTGCATGGGGAGCCAGCCGAAGGGCCAGCCTCGTCGGTAGTTTGATGTAAGTAAGAAACAAGGGGAGCCCAGATATCTGGGGAGCGACTAGCTGCAGGCATCAGATCCCAAAATTCACCCAATAATGATTGACAGTGGGCAGCGTCGTTTAGCCAACTAGCGACTGTGGGCGCCGGCTTACGCCCCCAACAGAGCAACACCCTGCGTTTGGCAAGGACCAGGAGCGTGGCAGTGAGTTTGCGGTTAGCGTTAGAGATATGTTTGACATAGCCAAGGAGACATACCAGCGGATCGGGATTGATTTTCTCAAAGGTGATGTTGCCAATAGTCGCACATACGGCCTGCCAGTAGGCAGAGACCTTGGGGCACAGCCATGCAAGGTGCGAGAAGTCAGCAGCGGGGGCGGAGCAGCGTGCACATCTAACACAGGCTAGGAGCCCTATTCTATGCAATGAAGCGGGAGTGCGATATAACCTATGCATATATTGAAAATGTATTAACCGCAAGCAGTAATTAGGCGACAAGCGCTTGATTTGATTGCAGCAATATAGCCAAACATCTAGAGGGAGGTCTCTGCCAAGGTCCTCACCCCACGCGGCACGGGCTCTGTCAGTGCTAGCGGGGGAGGCAGAGAGCGAGAGAGCGTAGAGCCTAGTGACTAACTTACTAGAGGAGCTAGAGGTGTAGACCAACTCGAGGGCGACCAGTGCCGGTGGGGGTGTTGGAAACGTGGGGTGGATGTCTTTACAAGTAGCACGAATCTGGTAGTAGAGGAGCAGATCCAGCGGCCCAATATCTCCAGACAGGGCGAAGAACGTATCGGCGGGGTAGAGATCGGCAAAAGTGGTTAAGCCTAATAATGCAGCGCGTTTCACCATGCCAGATGTCTGCAAAGGAGGAAATGCCGGATTACTAGCTAGTGGCATAGAGGGAGCATAGTGTGCGGAGAGGCCGGCACGTCTCCGGAGTCTGTCCCAGGCCCAGCGCAGGCACTCCACGGTGTCGATCTCACCCCGCGGGGGTCTAGGCACGATGAATAGTGCAGTTTGGAGCGTCCAAGGGGCAACAAGGTCAGCCTCGACGGCGACATGAGGTTGGAAAGGGGTGGGGTGGATCCAGAAATGGAGAAAACTGGCTTGGGCACACAGCGCGTACAATCTAAAGTCGGGAGCGCCCATGCCACCGAGGCGCAAGGGAAGCGTGAGGATGTTGTAGGCAATTCTGGGTCTGTCGATCAGCCCAGACCAGTGCAATGATATGTGAGTGCAGTTTACGAAAATAGTGCGAGGTGAGTGGAAGGGGGACATTTAGGAAAGGGTATAAAAATTTTGGGAGGACCACCATCTTTGCGATAGCAATGCGCCCCGCGAGCGACAAGGGAAGTTTTTGCCAAACCGGTAGCTTGGACTCCAACCAGTCCATAACATGACCGAAGTTGGAGCGCCAGAGCTCGTCTATGTCACGGCTAAGCCAGATACCGAGGTATCTGGTAGGGCCTGATGCCCAGACGAAAGGGTAATCAGGGGTGAAGGGTTTGGTGGCATCAGTAAGAGGGAAGAGAATTGATTTGCTACAGTTGACCTGGATGCCGGAAAGACCCCCGAAGCGCACGACCTCCCTCGTCATAGGGCCGAGATTGTCCTGCGGGTTGCGGATATAGAGTGTAACGTCATCCGCATACATGGAGACAACCAGGGCGCGGGCTGCAAAGCCAAGGCCGCAGTGAGTGTGGTGTTGTCGGAGCAGGGCGGTGAGAGGTTCCATAGCGATGGCAAAGAGCAAGGGGGACAGAGGGCACCCCTGCCTGGTACCTCTCGAGATGGAAAATGGCTCCGTGACTTGCCCATTGAGTCGAATACGGGCAGTGGGGAGAGTATAAAGAAGTTGGACCTTGCGCACAAAGTCCGGGCTAAAGCCCAGGCGAGGGAGGAGATAGAAAAGAAAGGGCCATTCTAGTGTGTCAAAGGCCTTAGTGGCATCTAAAAGTGCAGCGACAGCAGGAAGAGACGGGTTGATCTGGTGGAGTACAGCAAAGATGGTCCGAAGATTATGAGACGTGGCACGCCCAGGGATAAAGCCGGATTGGTCAGGACGCGCAATCAACGGCATAAGGGGAAGAAGACGGGTGGCCAGCAGCTTGGCTTAAATTTTATTGTCGATATTAATAAGGGACAACGGACAGTACGAGTCGCACGACTCGGGAGATTTGTCGGGCTTGAGGAGAAGGGTACGCATGGCCTCCCGAAGGGAAGGGGGGAAACACCTGCGCTCTAAAGAATCATTGTACATGGCAGCTAGGTGCGGGACCAGGAGGGGCGAGTATTGTTTATAAAAGTCTGGAGTGAGGCCGTCGGAGCCGGGGGCCTTGCCCCCGGGAAGCCCTAAGATGACGGCTGCTATCTCCTCCTGAGTGAACGGCTCATCTAGGTACTCCCGGTGCCCATTGCCCAGCCATAGAAGTTCCAGAGTGTCGAAATATTGATCAAAAGTCTCGCGAGAGGGTGCCACACCAGCGTAGTAGAGTTGAGCATAAAAAGCAGTGAAGCGGGCAGTGATTTCCGAAGGGGACGTATTTCTGTCAGAAGGCCCACTCTGTAAAGCGGTGATATAGGAGGATGCGTGAGGTTGCCGAAGCAGATTGGCCAGGGTCTTGCTGGGGCGATCACCCTCACCATAACGGCGAGCTTTTGCCACTTTGCCTAAGAATGCTAGTTCCCTATCCGCCCCCTCATGGAATTCATAAAGTTTTTCCCGAATCTGGGTGAGCGTGTTAGGCTGTGGGTCTAGAGATTGCTGGAGGTCCAGCGCCTTGATTTCTGCCTCAAGACACTCAAGGGTGCCACGAAGAGAGCGTAGCACACCGGATTGTTTAGAGATGCACTCACCCCAAATGACCACTTTAAAACCCTCCCAGAGGGTGGAGGGGGAATCCACCGAGCCAACATTTAGCTCAAAGTAGTTGACGATTGCAGCGCGGATCTCCTCCCGGAAAGCAGCATCTCGGAGAGCGTGCGGGGGCAGTCTCCAAGCAAACATACGGCGCGTAGAGAGTGGGAGCTGTAAGCGCATCTGCACGGGAGTGTGATCGGAAAGGGTGCGGGGCATGTGATCTACGGATGTAAGCCATGTAGCGACATCCCGTGTGACGAGCCAAAGGTCCAAGTGGGACCAGCACCTCCGTGAGCCAGACATACAAGTGCCCTCTCGTCGATCTAGGTTGGCATGTCTCCACACGTCAAGTAAAGAGTGGTCAGAGATGATAGTGTTAAGGAGAGAGGTGGCCAGAGGGTGCTTTGCACTCAGGCCAGAGCGGTCAAGCGCCGAGCAAGGGGCAATGTTGAAATCTCCCCCCCAGAGAAGGGGGCAAGGGCCCAAAGAAGAAATAAGTTGCCAAATGTGAATAAAAAATTCCGGGTTGTCAACGTTAGGGCCATATATTGAAGCAAGAATTAAGGGTTGAGTAAAGAGGGTTCCTTGTAAAATAACATAGCGGCCCTCAGGGTCAATTAAGGATTGGGTGGAGTGCCAGGGAAGCCCCCTGCAGAGTAGGATGGAGACGCCGGGGGAGTAATTGGAATAAAAGGACGAGTAAGTTTCGCCCCAGTGTCGCGAATGTAACCTGGAGGAGGTAGCAGAGAGAAGGTGGGTTTCCTGGAGGAAACATATGTCCACCTGGTGGCGTGTGAGGTGCGCGTGCATGAGGCGTGCCTTGCGGTGGTCATTTAGACCCCTGATATTCCAGGTCCAGAACATGGTGTCAGACATGTGCGGTGCAGCAGAAAGACAAAGTGATGTGTGCCAAGTGTGCCAAGTCATTAGAACCAGTGAGTGCCAGAACATACAGGATGCAATGAAATGCATTATGTGACCAATAACAAAAAACAAAGCAAAACAAAAAGAAAAACAGGCCTCTAAGGTGAGGCAACATCCCAGTACAGAACAACCCCTTCACCCCGCCACCCACACCAACCCCCCAATTAGGTTGAGATAACAAACCCACCCGCCCAGGGGAACCCCAACTAGGAAGGGAAAGGTCACAAACAAAGTAGGGAGTCATCCGATGGAGGCATGGTTCTGCCAGGCGTACACCCCCGCCACTAGGACAGGGTGGCCAAGCCGCATATTATCGCGGACATCTATACAAACCAAGGAAGAGCAGTAGAGCGCCCTCGCGCCAGGGGCGCTTCGCATTAAAGCAAATAAGAAATTGGGCACCCATGATTGGAGGCCTATATCAACTGTGTGAGGGAGAGGTAAGGCAAATCCATTACATAAGGAGCTAGAGGTTACCCATCTCCAAGAAAAACCCTTGGACCCAGTGGCCAGTTAACATAGGAACTGCAGATAAGAGTGAAAACAGGTACGGCTGTAGGAGCAGGCTGTAATCCAGCCAGGTCAAATAACATCACATCAGATAGCTCGAACAACAAGAGCCCAATAATAGGGACAGTAATCAGTCATTGTCACTCAAACCGCCATCGGCGGCCATCTGGGAGCTGGGTGGCGAAGATCGTTGTTGCTTGTCTAGTTTTTTCACGTAAGCCAGAGCAGCCTTCGGCTCTGCGAAGACATGTACTTGCGAGCCTTGTTTGAGACGCAGCTTGGCCGGGTAGGTCAGGGAATAGGAGACGTCATGTTTCTGAAGCAGCCGCTTGGCCCGGAGGAACTCGCGACGGGCAGCATGCACCGCCATCGTGTAATCAGGATAAAAGGCAAGAGAGTTCCCCTGATGACGAATTTCACCCTTCTCTCTGGCTGCACGGAGAACTGCATCACGGTCCCTGAAATTGAACAATTTGGCGATTATTGGACGAGCGGGCAAGCCAGGAGTGGGCCTCGGACCCAGAGAGCGGTGGGCCCGCTCAACAATGAAGACAGGGGATAGAACATCACCAAATAAGTCCCGAAGGAGCTGCTCTACAAAGTCCTCCATTTTGGAGATGTTGGAGGATTCGGGCACGCCCGTAATACGGAGGTTGCTCCTACGGGTCCGCGCCTCCAAATCCTCGTTCTTGTTCTTAATTAGTTCCAGAACTTTGTCCATTTGGAGTAGCTTATGGTGGTTTCCAGTCACGGTATCTTCAACATCGGATACTCTCGCCTCCACGTGGGCCAGCTGTGCGTCGTGCGAGTCCACCTGGGCTTTGACAGTGTCCAGACGGGCGGACAGTTGGTCAAGTTGGGAAGCAATACCTGTTACGGTGGCTTTCACATCTAGCATGATGGCTTTTAGGTCGTCTTCCCGGGTCAGGTCAGCATCAGTCTGAGTGGCAGGCTCGCCCGTATCCGAGGCAGCCCCGTCCTGTCACGTTAGTCTGCGCTGGTCAAAGGCTAGCTTGGGTTGCTTGGGGTCCGCCTTCCCCATGGTCGGGCCGCCATCCCCACCTAAGCGCACCACCGGTGCCACTGAAGATCTAGTTGTGGAGAGGCAGCTTAAGGAGAGGCGGAGGCTGGTGAGGAGGGCTATGGCCGTGGGTGGTGTAAAGGACGGTGCGACAAGCACAGGCCCTGAAAGGGAAGCTGAAGCAGGAAGGGCGCTGTCTGGTGACTCAGGCTAGCGAGGTCAGTGCCTGCGCAGAAAAGCAGCGGCTGGCCAGGCACCAGAGCGGCTGCGCAGTCCTGGGTGGGAGGCGGTGAGGTGGTAGGCAACACGAGTAGAGGTGGAGGTCGATCTGGCGGCAGCAGGCGCAGGCAGCACATTGGGCGGTGAAGCTGGGTGGAGCCGTAGGCAGGAAGGTGAGGCAAGGGAAAGGCAATCCCGCGCCGCAGGCCAGCAAGGCTGGGCCCACCAGAAGCCAGCGCCAATCTGGGCACCAGAGCAGCAGCCGTGCCCTCTGATGGCAAAGTAGCTGATACAGGCTGGTGGGCACCCCAACGCGCAGTGGTCCGCAGGAGGTGTAGGGGTGCAGTCACAGACCCCCAAGGTGGTGGAAAACAGCAGGAGGCAGACCACCGAGGCAGCAGAACAGGTAGGCGGGCAAGGGCTGGTGTGGAGGACCTGGCAGGCACGGCAGCAATTGTGGGCTGTACACTCCCCCACGAACAGGAGGGCCGCTGCGCGACCTACAGTCAGCGCGGCAAGTTAGCTGGATCGCAGCGGGAGGCCCACGTTCGCGGGAGCGAAAGGCAGCGGGGAGGCGCGGGGAGCGCACCGCCCACGTCGCGGGGACAAAAACAAGGCAGAGGAAGGCGATGGGGCTAGCAGAGCGCCGGATGGCACCCGACAGCGGGAAGAGAAGCCCAGGCCCGGCGGTGGGGCTCACGCACCCCCAACCCCACCGCAGAACACCCCGCTAGTAGCGCACCCCTACCGGGGTGAAGAGTCAGCTGGGCACCAGAAGATCAGCAGCGGGACATCTCGGTCCCAACAAAGTGTTATAGTCAGCCCCGCAGCTCTGGAACAGCCCAGCGCAGCCACCGGCCGCGCGCCGTCAGGTAGGCCCAGCAGCCACGCACGGGTCTGGAGGCGTCAGCAGATCTCGATGCAGCAATGATAGCGGGCGCCCGCAGGGGAGTCAATCGGCGCCCCCTGATAGGGAGTCAGGATAGCGTGGGGTGGAAGGTCAGCTCCACTGGAGTCCGCAGGATCGTGTCGGATTAAAGGCTTGGCCGGCAGAGCCCACTCAGAGTGCAGCCATTTTGCAGCCGGCTACGCCATGCCCCCGGCTTTTGACAAGTTTGTCCTTCAGGGATGCAGATTTCCTGTAAGTGATGGAAGGTGCCTGACCCAATTTTGTGCTTAAGATTGGGTCTTGTGTTAAAATGTCCCATCGGTTCTGTATGATCCTTCTGAGGTCATTTGACTGTGTGCCAAAGTTAGTTATGAATCTTATGGGCCCTTCCTGATCCTGACAATCTTTTCTAGGTTTAGGTGATTGAAAAAGTGCCTCATTTCTCTCAATGGCATCTGCTCTGATAGCCCCCTTCTGCAAAGTCCTGTGCGTATACCCTCTTGCCTGGAATCTTTGTATCATTTAATTTCTGTTTTTCTCGTAATCTTTACTAGAGCTACAGTTTCTCTTTGCTCGCAAGAATTCGATAAATGGGATACTCCATCTAAAGCTGGGTGGATGGCAGCTGGCTGCATGTAGAACTGAGTTCGAAAATTATTTCAATATGAATATGGGCAACTGCTATAATCATGTCATGTTGGCAGTCTTTTGTTTATTTTTATTATTGTTTACCACGCGCCGCGTAGGATGCTACGTTTATTTAATGACGGCAACTCCACTAACAGTCATGTGATCAAGACCCCGAGAGGAGTCGAAACGCGTCTGTTTTTGTGCCGAAATAAATTGGATTAACGATAAATCTGCAACCGGAGTGGCTCGTTTTTCACCAGGAACGAGGTGAGAGGTGTTTGTGCAATATATATATATATATGTATGTATAAACAGACTCCACCAAAGAATGGCAGCGTACACTCCAGAAATTGCTTGATGATGCAGTTTTTAATCCAAATAAATCCACCACAGTGTACAGGAAAGGCTGGTAAGCACACAACACGTTTTGGCGAACACTCGCCTTGCTCACAGGTGAGTACTGCTCACCACCAGTCTTAAGAAAGCTATGCTGTTATCCTAAACTGTTAATCATAAACAAAGGGCTAACATATTCACAATAGAGGCACAATAATGTAGCGCCCATCATGGAATGCCACAACTGAGCAGTGTTAAGCATTCAAATGATGCATTTACAGTGAACAGCTACTTCGTACAAAGTTTAATCCTTCAGGTTGTAAACAATATATTCATAATTTATATAATAAGCAGCATAAATACATAATCTGACCATTTGAAGGTTAAATGTTGTAGCTGTACAAAAACAGGATGCAGTTCCTATATTTCACATTTGAGTAATTCCTCCAATTCACAAAATAACTAAGGACCTAAGGTAGATCGTGGTGGAGGGGAATACTCCATCACAAACGTGACGGAGATCCCGTCCGACGTATTACGATCCCATTATATCCTACGGAGATCGTAATACAGTGGACGGGATATCCACTGAGAACTAAATAAGGCCCTAAATCAATGAGCACAATTACTGGAGCAAAGTTGGATAAAACAGCTTTCCTTGTTTTAAGGGAGTTTCGTATGAGTTTTAATTGTTACCATATATGACAAAAAATCTATCACATCAGTATATCGAAACATAATGAAGATAGGGTGCATTTCATGAAATGTTCCCTGTACAATCCAGCCCCAGTGGGCTATTATAATGACTCTTATTCTGAGTCACCCCTTTTTGCTAACTTGGCTTTGGCCAATTCGCTCCCACAGGAGTCAGACTCCTGCAGGTGCGAGCGCTCTGATTAGCTGCCAACAACATGAGAAAAATGTTGCTGGCACCCATTACAGGACTCAGGGACTTAGTCCCCTGTCCAGCACATGCTAAAAACAATATGGAAGGGGGCAGGGTAGGGATATCCTGGCCCTCTAGGCCCCATGGGGGACTCAGAGGGACCCTTGCTGGGCCAAAAACAAAAATAATCTGCAAACATTGCTGCAATCCCTCTGATTCCATCATTAAAAAAATGGCATCCCGGCCACTTTGTTTTATTAATGGGAGGGGGCGTGCACCTCCCCTCCCCCAGCCTTTACATTCCTGGAGCTCACCCCGGGCTGAAATTAATGTATATGGGGGGGACATATGGCCTTCTCCACTAGACCTTACAGGCCCTGGGGTGCCCATCTCCGGGGCTGAAATTATTGAAATTTGGAAGATGGGCCACAGATTCAAAGCCCTCTGATTGCCTGGCTGCTACTTGCAGGAATATGCTCCAGCTGCAATAGTCCAAGTTCTGCAAACAATTCCATGAAGTTTGGAACCCCCTGCAAGAGCTAGTGGAAACATGATGGACTTTGTGAGGGGTTTGCAGACCTGGAATTTGCAGACCTGGAACTAGGTCTATAATCCTCCAGAGGTCCAACAGGGGCCTTTGAACCTGTGTGATTTTGCAAACCCAAACTGGGGTCCATGAACTTAAAAAATATATGTAGTTGGGAGGCCAGCCTCTGCTAGACTGCCCAAAGCCTCTGCACAGTAGGAATTGGCTGCTCACTGTGAAGGTCCATCTCTGCACCCAAGCCCTGCTGTGCATGGGTAAATAGTGTGGGCAGCTGGGGTTTGGTTGCCCGTAAATGCCCAAGGATGGTAGGGCAGTATACAAACAGGGTTCCCGAGGCTGCAAGATTTTATTAACCCCATGGTAAGATACACAAACCCTTGAAAAATTGTATTATTATTATTATTATTATTGCACAGCAGCGATTGGCTGCTCATGGTGAAGGTCAGGCTCTGCACCCAAAACCTGCTGTACATGGCTGAATAGCCTGAGCAGCTGGGGTTTGTTTGCCCATAAATGCCCAGGGATGGTTCAGTAGTATACAACAAGTGTCCACAAGGCAGCAAGATTTTATTAACCCCCCATGGCAAGATACACAAACCCTTAATCTTTTTTATTATTATTATTTTTTTTTAAAGTCACATTTTCTGCTTGGTCAACCAAAGGTCATGTGCAACGGGGATTGGGGATTTTGCAGATTTGGTGTTGCACAATGGGGAATGCTGCTCCCGGTGGATAGGTCAACACACTAAATTATACAAAAAAGTGATGGATGGAATGTTTGAATTAATCTCAGCCAATGGTAATTACTCAGGCTGCATCCCAGTCCATCATTAGTTTGCACACCATGCCACTTCAGGGTTCAAACTGAAGTGGCATGTGTGCATAATATTTTGTATACTTTTTTGTGTACTTTAGTGTGTCGCCTGCTCGATAGGTGGCAGGTCTGACTGAAGGCCAGGCTCTGTTGCTTACCCTTGCTGTGCACTGCTTCAGCCTTGGGTGGCATAGTTGGCCACTATTGGCTGTTTGCTGCAGGAGCCTGGCTGAGACCAGGCACTCCCTGCTGCATACAGGTGAAACCATGCACAGTATGGGAATGGTGCCAAAGGTGGGTAGGATGCAGGGACTGTCCAAAGGCTGGGAACAGAGTGGATTCTGCACACATGGTCGGTTGGGCGCCCATGCCAAGTTGGGCTCAGGGCTTTCCTACCGGGCAGGTCCTACGGCCCACTGATGAATGTGGTATATAATATAAGAAAACAAAGAATTCTAGAAAACCCAAGGTTGAAGTAAAGTTATGGTTAGCTTTGGCTTTAACACCTTAACATATGTTTAAAACAAAACAATGAAATCCACTTAAGAAAAACACGATTAAACTACAGTTATAGTTAAAAATTAAAACCGAAAAATATTGAAATGCTCGTTATGTTAGTTCCGCTATCCATAACTCGCCCAACAGCCATGCAAACCATAACTTGCACACCAAATGCAATGCTTATGACCTCACAAAAATATAGCTGATGAGTAACAGGACATAAAAGCACAACATCAATACAACATGTAACAAAACATACTCAAAAACATTCAAGAATGAAATGAATAATCTGACTTGTTACATTGTGTATGTCTTTTGTAATTGCATCTGTCACATCAAGGGTGAGGTCAAGAACATTGCATTTGGTGTGCAGTTGTTTGGCAGTCTTACATTTGCATTTAAAATCTGTGAAGGTATTAATTACTTGCAACTGGAACTGCAACAGTCTTTCAATTATATATCTAATCTGCTCCAGTGCTTCTGGTTGCTTACAGTGCTACTGTAGGCGTTTACCTCTAAACAGTCTTTACAGGAACATCTGCATAATGGTTTTGCAACCTTTCTATCTAAAGGTTGTCTCTGAGGCAATCTAGTTGGTAACTGTGTTTGTCACAGGATGTTACTCTTTGATGCACATTATGCCAGTACTCACATTCTATATCTGATTTGCACAGTATATGGCCTTTGGCCATGTCCTACGACCCAATTCTCAATATCTGCTTTGCATAACTTGAGGTTGTGCCTAGCCTGAATTCAGTGCAGGGTGTAGCCTTTGGTCACAAAATGTCCGCTACTGGAGATGGCTGGTAGTCATACCCAATTCTGTGTCCTGAATCCCTTCTGGTTTCCCCACTCAGCACAACATAATGTGACTGTCCACTCAGCCCTGGCCATGACCTTTGGATACATACTCTCTGAGTACTTCCCCCAGAGTTGCAGGGGTCCAATTTCTAAACCCCTGGCTCAAGGACTTGGTCAATGCACCAATTCAAATTAGACAGACAGTTGGACTGCAACCCATACACAACCCACTGAACAGTACTGTGCAGAAAGTGTTATTTGGTAATGGTTAGTCCCACAAGATAACTTCAGGGTTACAATGGAACCCCAAACCTCTTTCATTAATGAATAAAATACTCAATAATGGCAATACAAAACAGGATATGCATTTTAAAATCTTTATTTTCAAATCTTAACCTAGCGCATAAGATAGAAATGGTAGCCATACATAATGTGAAAAGTAATGCTGCAAAACATGTCATGGAAAACGAAAACAACAAGAAAAACTGTAACATTATATTTGAGTTGATGCTGTCCTAACACCCTCAAGCCAGAGCAAATCACTATGCTAAGTTTTAGTTGAAGCAGTAAAGAGCAAACCTGTTCTCGAGTTTCTGAGATTGTTCGCACAGCATACCTCTGTTTTATTATGAAATAGCAAGTTAGCCATTTCCAATGGCAGCTTGTTCTAAGCTGTAACATGAACAGCAAACAGCTAAAAGTCACTTCCTCTCGCTGTCACCTCTGTAGAAAGTTGATGCTGCAAACAGGCATGACTGCTGTCTCGATAACCCCATGGTCATTCTCATTAGGTATGGATGTATGGTGTAGGTTTTGTGTTCTATCTTTCCAAGAATTCCCTTAAGACAATTTCAGTGGCAAATATGTATTATTTTATGCTTTGGTACACATGGACAAAGATATAGGCAATTCATAAAATATGTTTTTCTATGGATGCCCATAGTATGATTAAGTATCAACACCAAATGGGGATAGGACATAGAGGTCATATCCTCATGCAGCACATGGGATGACAGACATATTTACACATTGCCAACTTAACAGAATAATTGTGAAAAATTGTGGGGGAGAAGGGACTGATGATTATTTTTTTTTTACATGGGGGGGTGCACTAAAAAAGTTTGAAAACCACTAGCATAGATTGTGTCCACACTGACTCCACATCACTTCATAGAAAGCGTTCAATGCAAATTTCTTCAGAAAATTACACATGAAGCAAAATGATCAGCCCTTCACAGATAATTAGACTGCAAGTTTAGATTCGCATTACAAGGTCCAAGGATATCAGCAATTTAAGGCTTTGGTGCTTACTTTCAAAGCCTTTAATGGCATGGGTGCCAGTTACATCAGGCAGAGAATATCCCATTATATGCCATCCAGAACTCTGAGGTCTTCATCAAATCGCCTGGCATCTATACCCAGGAGTCGCCAGGTTCGATCCGGTGGGAGATCCTTTATGTTTCTGGGAGCCCAAATCTGGAACCATCTTCTGGCGACCCTCAGAGGCACAACGGATCAGGCTCTTTTTAGGAAACAACTTAAAACTTGGTTATTCTGCAACTAAGGGGCGCAGGGAAAGTGGAGAGCTGCCTATTAGTGCCGGGACACTCTTGCTGAGTAGCCGTGCGCTTTACAAATGCTAGATAATTCATTCATTGATCAGCAAATTTAAGGAGCTTTCCACTCAGGTATCTGTAAATGTCTTTACCTTTCTTTCTAATGGACTCCTCAAACATCTATGGGAAGCTGGACGACAAAAAAAAAAAATACAAGGAAAGCAGTAGAATCTACTAATTCAATTCTCAGTCTTTTAATTCCACAGGACATTATAAAGAAAAAAGAAATTTCATTTAACGCACAAGACAGAAGAGATACTCTTTTCATGTGGCATCATTTTTATGGATAGTTGGACCTGGCCATTTATGCAGGGTTATCCCCAAAATTGTGCCTTTTTCTTCCTATTTTTCTGACCCTCTTTTTGTTGGTTTTAGGACTCTGGGCACTTTACCACTGCTAATCATTGCTAAAGTGCATGTGCTCTCTCCTTTAAACATGGTATGATTGGTTTACACCTTTTTGACATATTTAATTTCCCTATACGTCTCTTGTACAGTGGTATCCCATATACCCAGGGCCTGTAAATTAAATGCTACTAGTGGGCCTGCAGCGCTGATTGCACCGCCCAGAGAATTAGCCTTTCAAACGTGACTCAAGCCTGCCCCTGCAGGCTTGTATGCACAGTTTACTGCCACATTGGCTTGACATTTAAAACTACTTGCCAAGCCTTATACTCCCCTTTTATTACATATAGGTCACCCCTAAGGTAGGCCCTAGTTGGCCTTATGGGCAGGGTGCTGTCTAAGTAAAAGATAGGACATGTGCCTTTATTGTGTGGCATGTCCCGGTAGTGAAAAACAGCCTATTTTGTTTCTCTATACTGTGAGGCCTACTTCTCTCATAGGCTAGCATTGAGAATTCCCTTATATATGGTTATGTGTAATTCCTGATCTGAAAGGAGTGGCGTGGCCAGGGCAGGACTGGCCTTAGCGGGCACCAGGGGCTACCCCGGTGGCCGGAAGTATGGGGGCCGTTTTTTGACCGTTGGGGACCGTTTTTGTTACTGGGGGCCGGTTTTGCAGCACTTGTAACAAAAGCGCACGCAGAAGCAGAGTTCCCACGCTGTTTCTTGCTCGTTGGCTTTTCTCCTTTTTCTTTTACCCCAGGACAAGATCAGTGCGTGGGGATCACTTTTATATAACAAAGACTTGGTTTGTGATACGACCTCCTGCTGGGGACACCGCAACATACACCCGCTGACAGGGACTCACTGTATTGAAGCAATATCCCCCTGTGCCAGCCGTTCCAGATCCCCCCACAGTGGGGCCCCTTCTGTGGGGAAGCCTTCACATGGCATTTGTGCCGCCGAGGAGGAGAGCAGCGTGTGTGCCTCTGGGGCCGATTTGCTTCAGAAAGGGAAGCACGGCATCCAGGATCTCGACCAGCCACTGAAAGGACTGTGCGAGCTACCAGGAGGGACCCAAGGAGTTCTTTTCTGCCTGCGTCTGCAGCAGCTGCACTGCGTGTTAGCGGGCAGCTACCTTTCTTCAGTTCTTGCCTGCAGTGGACCCAAGGAGATCTTCCCACCTTCATCCAAAGTGTGTGTGCCCCCCCAACCGTGGTGACATACCTTGAGAGACATTCGCCTCAACCCTGTGACAGGGCAAAGCCTCGACGGAGGTAGCCGATGGTCACCTGACTGATTTAGAAACTTGCTGTAGCACGGATGCAGACTGGAATACGGGTAGTAGGTGCGCAGGAACTCCTGGGACCTACCAGTATTACCCCATTACGCATAAGGTTTAGGATAACATTGTATAATTTATGTATGGTTTCTGCAGATGTGTCTGCCTTTACAGAACTACTGCGTTCCTTTGGGAGGGTATCTATCCTATGCATAATGCATATGTAAAGGTTACTTACTGCGTTTAAGGGGACAGTCTATTCCTGAATCATTTACTGTGACGCCCCTAGCCTAACCCTTTCATGCCCTGATATTATCATGTATGTCGTTTTGGTTCTTGCACTGACAGGATAACGAGTACTATCACAGGTTGGCATAATAGCGCAGTAGTTATGATTTATGTGTTTTAGGCATTATCTGTTACCAGCACTAATATATTGATGTATGTCGTTTTGCCTTGCCTTGTTTAGGACAAAGAGTACTATATAATGTGACTGTATGGTATGCACAGTAATGTTGTTTCATGGTGTTTGCAACACATAACTCTTTCCATTTATTGCACTCATTATGGTATTTGGCAATTGCCTAGTTGGCAAAGTAATTATTGGTTCATGTCATGTTGATCTATGTTCATATACAATACAGAAGCATATTTTTATATAATCATGTGTGGGGTCCCTTTTGTGGTGTATTTATTGTGTTGCTGGTGTGAGTGTGTTGTGCAAACGCTTTACACATCTGTTGATAAGCCAGACTGCTCTGTGCCAGGCTTCCAGACGGTGAGCACAGGTTATCTTTGGTGTGTAACTTACTTGCTCTGACTAGAGTGGTGGGTTCTGCCTGGCTTAGGTGCCTACCCTAGCCAACCAGAAACCCCATTTCTAACATGTATATAATACATTTGCAGAAGAAATTAGCGTGTTTTGGCAGTGTGGGAGAACAGAACCTGTCCACAATTTAATGTGGCAAACACAGTGTTAAGACTTTGAGTGCAAGAGGAAAGGAGTGAGGAAGATATTAGAAGATCTTGTAATAGTGTGGGAAACAAAAATTAAGAGGGCATATTAAAGTACTGGGCGAGCTAGTAAAAATACGTTTTCCTCAGCCCAAAGTAATGTTGGGGATTGGCAAATGTAATGCACTTTTCAAGGCAGCTGCCTCCATACGCTGCGATCAGACAGCCTCATGGTAGCGCCAGAAAAATTAACTAAAAAGGCTCATGAATTGTTCTGCAAGTGCATGTGGGCTAACCACACTGGCAAAACTCAATTTTGCTTGGTACGCTGAAAAACCTTGCAGCGTCCCTGGTTGTGTTGGCAGATCATCTGGCTTGCCTCAGCCCCAGGCAGTAAACTGCTGGTCTGAAGGTGCAGATAGCTCATGCGCACAATCATCTTTTATTAGGGACATTTTAGCTGGCAAGGCGGCTTTGTGAACTTCAGATCTATTCGTGGACTGGTGTCCTCTGTTGTCATGTCGGGCTTTGCTGGAAATACTGTACTATTGGGCAGTGACGTAACGAAAGTTGAGGGGGCCCCCCTGCAAGGTACTTGGAGGG
Source organism: Calotriton arnoldi (assembly GCA_963921515.1). Lineage (NCBI taxonomy): Eukaryota > Metazoa > Chordata > Amphibia > Caudata > Salamandridae > Calotriton > Calotriton arnoldi. The sequence goes on along the minus strand of CAWUFW010023940.1, from coordinate 51,472 downwards.
GCCCCCTCCGGGCTCAATCAGGAGCTCTCCGGCCGGAGTACTGTGCTGAGGAGGCCTCCTGGTGCTTGGGTCCCCCCCCCTCCCTTGCAACGCGGGTCCTGCAGGGGCCTGTGTTACGCCCCTGCTATTGGGACTGTTTAACTCCATTTCCAAGATCCCAGTTTTCTTCATCGAGGCCTCGTTGACACTGTAGTATCGGAGACAGTTCAATGTGCTGAACCCATCACTGGCGCAGCTCAGAGAACGGGGTCGTGATGGGGCTGTCAGTGTTTGGGCATCTTCCTGCAGCTTCTCCGTTGTTGGGCTCTGAGCCACTCCACGTAATCCCGGTAATTGCTACATTTGTTTATCTCCCGAATGATGTCATCCCTCTTCCAATGCTAGCAGCTCAGAGTGTACCAGAGGAGACTGTAAATACTTCCTTTTCAGTGTTTGACAAAATAAACATCTGTTCTGGACTGTGCTGTACATGTAAATTTTTTTCTCTGACCCAGGAAACTTTGGGAAGATGTTAAACTGTTCTACAAGCTGCGGATTATTAACTTGCAAATGCCTCTTATTTTCCAATGACACAGAAAAATAATAGATTTGTTGAGCAATCTTGTGTCTGTGCTGGGGAGCTGAGAATCCACCCTCTCTGGTCTCTGTGGAGACACAGCCAGGCAGCACTTGGCTGGAACTGTAGGTGTCTAAGGTTACTCTTGCAGATGCCCCTTTCCTCTCGTGGTTGCAAGAATGGAAAAGGCATTTGCAGCAAGTCTACTGGAAGGTCTAGCCTTAAAGCTTGGACGTCAATTACGGGTCGCCAGGGGGTTGCAGCTGCGATCCCTAGGCAAACCATTGCGACCCCAGGCCCTTTGTTTGAGACCCCGTTTACGAGGCCAGTAACGAATGAATTATTGGCCTTGCCTCGCCTCTGACAATTATAATAAATATGGTCAATTATACAGTGCTTAATTTGTAAAATATTAAGTGCCAGGGCTCTGACCAGGAGGCCACTGCAGCTTGCACCACCCATCGCCCTTGTCATCGCTGTCAAAACAACTACTAACCATCTCTCTCGCATGAAAATGCAACAGTTCAGATTATTCCAGGTCCCCAAAGCTAGAGGAATGGCTGGGGAGGCAGGTATTAGCAATTTTAATGTATATTGTATTCCTAAACAACCGTTGTTCTGCTCATCTCTAAATTAGATGAGCAGCGCCACCATGTGGTAGACTGTTCTAAGTATGGTGTTGACAATTAGGTGCCGAGCAAATGCCGGTGCTGAGCACCGGAAAGCACCGGCTCAAATTAAGCACTGCAATAATAAGATTATGCACCTGTACTGGCCAGCAGTGCTGTCAGCCTTCCCTTTGCCTTAAAATGTGTAGTTGCGTCACAATGAAGATGACGTTTATGTTACGTGTTGTGATTTTACGAACTTCTGCACGTGTTGGCAAGAATGTGCCACTCAAATATATTGACCATGTTATTCTGGATTTCTCTATGACAATATATCACTAAATGCCTGTTTTATAATGTAAACAAGTATCTTGCTAGTTAGGCTTTTCTTGAGCTTCTGCGACGTGCTACTACTGCTAGATATCACTTATTAGATTTATTACTTTTAAATACATTGTGGGATGCCTCTTATTTAAAATCTTAATGCTTATATTCTCACGCTGTGCCGTTCTTAAGATACAAGTCAATATAGGACTTTTACCCACAAACACTCTTCCCTGTTTTTCCTTGAGTTTAAAAAAAATGAGACCTAATGATTTTATATATAAATATTTCTACATTGTTGCTATAAATATGAATATGGGATCATTTTGATTATAGGTCCTTCACCAATAGGACTTCGTCAGTAGTACGAATCTAATTCTGAACATTGGATATTTGGACACAATTAAGAATACTCCTGAAGCATGACTTCACACAAGGATTACTGAAGTATAAACCACTTTGCACATTGCTCTTTGCACTTTAGTTCCTAAAAATTAAAGGATAATTATACAGGACTCTCCTAGGAACACTACCCTGATATTCTTAACTCCCTGTAGGACCTTTCCTGTTGGTTTTACAAATAAATTACGGATGAACAACAGATGCAACAGTATAGTATGCCCAATTAGGTAGATTTCTTACTAGCGGTATTTGAACTATGTGACTATACTTGGTGTGTATAGCTCTATCTCTATAGACATTGGGACATGCCATCAATAACTTATAAAACACATGCTAGCTTTACTATGTAGAAATACATTTGTGTGAGAATAATTAATTTACAATTGTATTACATCGAGTACAGCGCAATTGTTTACATGCAAATGAAATACTATAAATATATACTCATACTCAACAGAATTAAATCAAGGATAGAATGAAAATTAATATGTTCTTAGGGATTTGTCCTAATTAATTATGTGTTTAATCTGAAATTGTGATGCTTGGATAACTGTCAGATTTGTATATATTGTAAATAAGTGTTGTATTTATGTATATTTTTGTAGCCCTGAAGAAGTCCGTGAGGATGAAACGCGTTGGCTACGGTTTTAAGTTGACTATCAAAGGAAGTAAATGAATCAAGGATTCTCAACAAAATACGTCTAAAGAATATTGTGTATTGCAAAGAATATGTATTGCATGTGCTGATTATTTGTGAGAAATCTTTTGCTAAACTCCTATTCAAATACAAGTGATATGTTTTTTTCAGGGTGCCGAAACGCTATAGATCTACTCAAATTTTGTAGTCTTCTCCACTAGAAGTTGAAAGGGGTTGAACTTCTGGTTCTGTGCACCACACTAAGGGCCCAATTACGATGCCGTTCCTATGGCATCGTAATTGGCTGTTCGGATTCCTTTCTTTCAGACCCATTTTCATGGGGTCGGTCGGAAAGGAATTCAAACCGGATTTCCGAATGGCCTCCGACGGGCTCACCGAGCCCGTCTGCCATTCGGAAAGCCTCCAGTAATCCCTCGGGTGGCTCTTTCTGCCCGAGGGATTACGATGGAAGATTCCAACAGCCTTTCTGTGCCGGCCTTTCCGGCACAGAAAGGCTGTGGGAATCTGACTTTGGGGGCCCCCAGCAGGGCCCCCATGGGTGCAAGGCCTCCGGATGGCAGCCTAGGGGGCACCTATGGTGCCCCACTGTTGATCCCTGCACCCGGTGGCAGGCACCTAAGGGTCCGATAGCTCAGCACCGACAAGTTCACAGCAGAGCAACAAAAACTATGATTGGACGGGGGACGAGAAAGAGCAGGCACTGAGCGCAACGGATTTGATTGGAGAAAGAATCAAGAAAGACGAGACAAAAGGAGTACCGAGAGCTCAGCACCGACTGCCTGTTCGATCCTGACGGAGTCTGCGGCCCACTTCCAAGATACACTCAGAAAAAAGAACAAATACCAGTGGTTCTTCCTTCCAGATGGGGCCACCCGGAGTCTCAAAGAAATGAGAAATAGTGATTCCCCTGACGAAGGGAAGTTAATTCCCGAAATGCATTGGGATTGTGAAAATAAATCATGACATGAAATCCATCTAATGCTCCTGAGTTTGCTTGAACATTGACTAATAACATGGATTGAATAAAATGAATTGAACGCAAAAGAGAAGGATTAAAATTATTGGTGAAAAAAGAAAAAAGAAAAAAGTTGAAGTAATTATATGAACTTAGGGGCTCATTACGATGGCGGGCGGAAGCACAACCGCCGTGCTGGCGGATGCAAAAACCACCAGTTACCGCCGGCACGCAGCAGTCCACACGCCCGCCCAATTACGATGCGAAAAGTAGGCCAAACACCGCCGGCAAGCCAGCAACACCGTCCGCCATCAAAGTGCGTCCGCACACGTAGCGGCGCAGCCCAATTGACACACACCGTCCGACGAAACACGTCCCGCCCGGCGTATAAATTACGATGCCGCAAACAAACGGCTCCCACGGCCAAGAGATACCGTACGACAAACCGAAGCGGTAACACGGACGCCGAGCACGGACAACGAAGAAGCGGCTCCCCGAGCATGAATCCAGCACTGCAGGCCCTCCCCATGCTCCTGCTGATGCACCACCAAGGACGCAACGTACCGCGGAGACGCAGGTAGGCACACACACAACAAGTGCACGCAAACAGCGCACACAGTGCAAGGGCGGAAAAAGCGGACAACCCCCACCAGCGCGTGTACACTACACATCCACCATTGCATCCACATATGACACACAGGCCAAATCGTAACATCGCGTAACACATGTGTACACACCACCTGGGACTAGGAACCAACCACCCCGTCACGGCCCCAAAGCGGCGATGACGCCGCCACACATGCGCACAACGCAGAGGCCAACCGCAGCGCCATGCATGCGTCGCACACAGACACAGGGACACAACCAAGCAGCACACACATCAGCCCCACCCCGAACGCACATGACACGTGACAGGCCTGCCACAGACATGTCCCCAACGCCCAATTCACGGACAACACCCAACGCCACACAACCGACGCACACATGTCAGTGAAGTCACGCAACAGCAGGACACACCCCAGTGTAGCAAACATGGCGTAGCACACAGCGGCGGCAACACCAACTAGGAGAAGCAGGGTCCCTTCGGGAAGAGGAACGCCAGTACCACACTGAAACACCCATACCACCCTGCACATATGAACAAGACATATAAAACGGAACACCAAAGAGCCCGGGGACCGACAACAGGTGGCCCAAGAATAACATTCACACACAAGGCCCAACGCAGAGCGGAAAGGCAGCCTGCCGCCCACACAAGGGAGAGCAGACAGCACTGAATGACCTTCCATTCGAACTCCGAAACCACAGCCCTACGACAGAAGCCGGTGAATACAGCCATTGTCCAAGAATAGACCAACACAGGCATGCCGAGGAGACCGACCACAGGGCAGATAGCGCATATCACAGAAGCACACAACGGACGGGGAAGAAAGAAGAAAACACTCCCCCATGTCGGCCACATGCAAGTTAATTGGAAGGAGTCACACATCACTGACCTTGAACTGTCTGAGAAGCATGTGGGATGAGGGCCCGTGTCCTCCAAACAAGCCAACAGAACACAAGTCCTGTCTCCCTACGACTACACAGAGCTCACAGCAACCTCGGAGCGTGCACATTGCAGACTGCACACACAGCCGGAGCACGCCACCACAACGCACCGCTGCGAAATGGCAACCGCAACACACCTACCCAACTACGCCGAACAGCTCAAGCTGTACAAAACCAACCTGTTACATATATTGGGATGCGATCTCCTGTCCCTGCTGAACGTAAGTTACCGACTGACTTACCGCATCACATTGTTCAGCTGCGTCATGCCCGTCTTCTACTGTCGGAGGTGTCCCTACCAGCATCCCGTGGAGATATGCCTCTCCAACCCGGCATGTCTGAAGGCGGACCTGCTACCACTACTCCTCCCTCTGGACGCACACGACAGGGCCTGCTCTGCCTATGGGGGCATGGCGTATGTGGCCAACATCGCACCCGCACTGAAATGGGACCACTGTGCCTCCACACGACGGATCATCGAGAACAGCTACATCGAATGTCACCCAGCATGCCCCATCATGGTCCTCCAAGGGACAACTTACGAACAACACCTTGACAGCCACCATCCGCTACATTGGCTGGCAAACATGTACACCACCAATGACATGGAAGCCCTGCTGGACGGCATCGCATACCTGACAACCTGTAAATTCGTCGGACCACAACGCAGGTTCCCCGATTGACCTATGATGTCCAACCCCGCACCCATGCTTAGCTTCCGCACGGACTGGCCAGTCACCACCACAACAGCCATACCAAACGACCGGCAACTGTAACCACACCATCAACGACATCGCCATGACATCGGATATGACCGGGACATGCACACTGTTCCCCATCACATCCAGGAACACCGCATGCATCGTGGGAGGCAGTGGCATGGGGTCTGTGTATCGCACCCACATGGACGGAACTGCACGAACAACCAGGACACGACATGGATCCAGCGCCCATGGACACACACACCGCTCAGTGGACATGAATAGGTCGCCTGGAGTCTGTGGGTGCTGCACCCCTCCCACCCCCGCCCCGGGAATCCCATACCAGGACCTTTGCATGGACGACAAGTGCATACAACAACAACACGACCCCAGTGACTGTGACATGTCCAGTAACCACCACAGTGCAACAACAAGTGGCACGCCGCTGCATGCACGCAAGCACATGCCCTGATGTCATCTCACATGCACGCGTGCATGAGGAACAACCGCAGCAAACCTGTCACATGGAACTGAGATGGACTGTGCCCATGATGCCAAGCGGTCTGGTAGGCTACATGTATACCGTCTGTGTCAAAGTCCGCAGCTCCGCAGCTATACGTAAATGTACATTAGCACAGCCTTGGCCAAGCAGATGTCACTCTGAAGCCCACATCCCACATGCAACAGCCAATCACATGTAACCCCACACCCTATCCCATTTGCAATCATGCTCAGTATATCCTCAACATGTATTCCGCTGCCAGTAGTGTCCACTATACTGCATCACAGAGGACAGAAGACTCAATATAATGTTTGAAACCAAAACTGTCTCCGCTGACTCATTTCACAAGTACGAATGAGAGAGGATGAGAGTATGTGAAGTACACGGCAGTCGTGACATGACCATGTAGTCCACTGGTATTGGATGTCAACGCAAATGAGTAGCACAACTGTGGAAGACACACATGTGTCGTGTGAAGTCGTATGGACGCAGTGCTCAGGTGGGTGGGTGTGACGGGTAGATGCGCACATGCCAAGTTGGAGCACGCCGTGTTGGGAGGGGTCATGAACAGTACACCACCGCTTCCCTGGGCATTGTGAGAGGACACCTGTCGGGGGGAGTGAACACGTGTGTGCACAGCAGCCGGGCACACGTACAAAGCGGTACCAGGCGCACCTCAGCCCACCCTCTGTGGACAAGCTGGATCCTGTTGTGCGCCCGCCATGCCCCTTGACAAGGCACACACAGCCCCAGTCGACCAGGTGTAACCCCAACATAGTCAATCCGCACAGGCGATACAGGGCACGGGATGGCAGTGGAGCATGGTGTGTGAGAGGTCTCCTCGCGCTCCTCCTGGTCATATCACGCAGGCAATAGAACCTCAACGTCTAGCATGGCACAAGTCAAATGGAAGTGTAGGGGGACGCACCACAGCACGAGCAGCACTGACGTCACGGGAGGTGGCTCGCACCATCCCATCCATTGCCCATTATACCAACCACGCCACATGCCATTGCGACTAAGTGCAAGCGCGTGCGCCACCACCCCCGAGCCCTCCCCAGAGAGGCCAAAGAGTGAATGTGTGGGCCATCAGTCACAGACGGACGCGGCATGGCCGCAAGGGCAGCCACAGCCACTGGGTGTCGCAGGTGGCGGATCCGGAAGGCGAAGACTGTGATGCATAGTCCATGCAGGCCGGGTCTCCATTTGGGGCACCACACAGGTGGACGGCGTCCCGCAACACATCATACCCTGAGACAGCCCACTCGTGCAACTGGACCCACACATACACTCCTTGCCCTCTCTGGTGCGAGCTTGGGGCTGCCTGTGCAAGCGCTAGCCTCGCAGGTGCACATGCATATTGGGGGAGCGAGGGGAGGACATGAGGGCTGGGGCGAAGATGACTGTATCACTGTCAGTGAGTACAAGGGATGACCCAGATGTGGAAAGGAAGAGACGTGTCCCGTGTGTACTGCAACTAGTCGCCAATCCAACTACCCCCCATGTCCGGAATGTAAGCCCGCACCTAGGCCCGCCCATCCGCCACATCGAATATACCACCAGCACGACAACCTTCCCATTCGAAACACTGACTGGGGGTGGCGACCAGTGAACAATCATGTGTAGCCTACCCACGCGTACATGTGGGCCCTCCATGATCCATGTCACCTGCGGCAAAGTCATGACATGCGCAATGAGGGAAGTGAGGAGAGCTGTCCGCCCCACGCACAGAAGGTGCATCAGCTCCACAGACCCAGCAGCGAGTCCAGCAGGGGTCACATGTGCAGGGGCAGCTGTGCCTGGTGTGAAGGCACATGCATATAGACAGCACATCGACCAATGTGTAGTCTGCCCACATCTACAGTCCATCATCATGCGGACATAGGAATTGAACACAGGGCAACACATCTGAGTGGGTGCACCCACCGTGACCAACAATGCGCAATCATCGACGTACCCGCCCTGTGCATGGCCCCCCACCCAACGGAGGCACATCCAGTGCCACCATCCCACACACACAAGCCTTCCACGGAACATGCTGTGTCCAATGCTCAGTACAGAGTCAGCGCCCATCTGGTGGATCCTGAACAGGAGACACATGCACACACATGCCAGCTCCCACTATGTACGTCTGCCACCTGGCACGTGCAATGTAACCTCTCACCTGTGACGTGTGACTGCAAGCACACAGCCGTCTTGGCATGGGGCTGTCAATGTGGACACCTGTCAATGTTTCGGGAGGTGTGATCTGTACAGTGCTGTACATAGGGTGCAGTGCTGACACCTACTACTGTCTCATATCCCCTCGTGCCACAGGTCCCACTTGTTTTGGCCGCTCAGCCTGTGCCCACATCGTCGTCGTCGTGTGCCATACTCATCCAGCCTCAGAAGCAGTTCCATGCTCAGCAGACATTCATGTTGCCGTGGCGTTGCCGCTTGACGAATATGCAGTCAGTCCCCATCAGCACGCCCCGCAAGTCATTGGGGCCTAGATCCTCATGTGCATGCACATGGCAGTGGTTTGTATCACTAGCCATTGCCATTGTTGGGAGACCTGTGTAAGTGTATTGTGGCCGTGCCGTCCCAGCTTGACAGCTGGGCTGTGGCTCATGTGCTTGCTCAGTCATGTCAGTGATGTGTATGCGAAATTGCTATGTGTTGTGTTGCTTTGACATGTGTCCACTGCCATTTTCCCTAGGCGGAGACCGAACATTGACCGCCCATACCAATTGCTGGCGGACATGGACGATACAGAGGTCATTAGGAAGTTTCGGCTGGACAGGCCAACCCTGCATCGACTGTGTGCCATGTTGGAACCCCATCTCCGTCCCCGCAGGGTGTATCCGACAGCTGTCACCCCCACGGCTAAGGTGATGGCCGCCATGCATTTCTTCGCCACTGGGTCATTCCAGCACACAGTGGGCAGTGGAGGAGGGATGTCCCAGCCCATGTTCAGCAAGGTGCTGAGGGATGTACTGGCAGCCATGATGCTGTACCGAAACAGGTACATCCGCTTCCCCAGGGCTCGTGAATTGGCGGCAGTGAAGGGTGCATTCTATGCCCTTGGCAGAATCCCACACGTCGTTGGAGCCATTGACTGCACACATGTTGGCCTTGTTCCACCACAGGCCACTGAGCACCTGTACCGCAACAGGAAGCACACGCACTCCCTGAATGTGCAAGTGGTGTGCCTTGCGGACATGGTGATCACCCACGTGTGTGCAAAGTTCCCAGGCTCGGCCCATGACGCACACATAATGCGCAACAGCATCTTGCCACGACTGATGTCCAATCTGCAACAGGATCGTGGCTGTATTGTCGGTGAGTATGTGAAGTGGTGTAGCGTGCTGGTTGTGCGATGCTGTCCCCTGTCCAGTTGGAATAGCAACGGTTCTCTGTGTCCCTCACACCCAGGTGACTCTGCGTACCTGAATGGGGCATGGCTGCTCAGTCCATTGAGGAATCCTCGCACCCCAGCAGACGATCGCTACAATGAGGCACATGGGAGGACCAGACGTGTGGTCGAGCGTACCTTTGGCCTCCTCAAGTCCAGGTTCAGGTGCCTGGACCGCTCCGGTGGTGCGCTGGCGTACTCCCCACAGAAGGTGTGCCAGATAGTGGTGGCGTGCTGCATGCTGCACAATCTGGCCATTCGGAAGCAGATCCCCCTCATCGTGGATGACGGAGATCAACCAGGGCCCCAGCCCGCAGACTAGGACAGCTCGAGTGAGGAGGACAGCGGAGAGGAGGAAGCTGGTAATGTGCGGCAGCAGCTCATCGCCCACTACTTCACTTGACGGTGAGTGTCCATGTACGACGGCTGATGTGGCTGTGTCTGTGCAGGTGTGTGTGTGCTGTGTCAGGGTGGCCGTTTGTTCACTGCGTGCTGTGTGTCAACGCTCCATGGCCAGGGTAGTATGCCACTGTTGGTGGCTGTGGCATTGTGCCCTATTGCTCTGTGCGATGTGTGTACATTGCTTGTAGTTGTTGACATGTACTGTGTGATGGGTGTGTGACACACTCATTGAATGTGCTCCTGTTCTGTCTCCCACCCCTAAGTCCCTACAGGCCCTCCGGTTCCATTGCCATGCCACGCATCAGGTGCCTTTCCGCCCAAGGTGGCCGTTGTATTCCGTACAAATAAAACACAGGGCACAAACAGCAGTTTGTGTAAGAGGTGCATTTATTTCAAACTGTGACATGTGATTGTGTGTAAGGTGATGACATAAGTGGTGCGTGCAGTGACAATGAGCTGTCGGTCATGGCTGCGTGATGCTCAGGGTGTACCCACTGGTTCTATGTCCATAGTCCAACACACACATGCCATCCAGATGGCTGTGTGGAGTGGGATCGTAGTCCAAGTCAATGCAGTGGGTGGTCAAGGAAGGCTGGCTGGCTGCCTCACTTGCGTCTGGAGCGTGCGAAGTCCTCCCGGGAGATCTGTTTCCACTTCGGACGGCCCCTTCCACGTTTGCGAGGGGGGTGCCTGCTTGCGACATGCTGGTGGTTGAGGTGTGCTCACTGGCTGTGGACGCAGGGGAACTGGACACTGCTGCTCGACCCTGCGCCCCGGCAGGTGGTGGCGGAGGGGGAGCTGCTGTCCCTGGCTGTGACCTCACCGCCACCACCAGCTGGCCCATGAGGTCCACGAGTTGGCCCATATGGGCGTCCATGGACCTCAGCACCCCCAGCACCTCACGCGTGTCTGTAGCTGACCTGGCCCATTGTCCTTGGGCCTCTTCATAGGCCCCAAGGACTCTGGCCATTTGAGGCAGGGCATGGCTCCCAGGGGAGGCTGGCGTTTGCCTGACCCTGCTCCTCCTACCAGTCCTGCTGCCACCGGCCTGCCCACTAGCCACATTGCTCACCACGGTCCTCGCTGTGGCTCCCAGGGTGGATCCAGTCGGCCGGGCCACCACCTGCGCTGGGGCTGGTGCCAGCGAAGACGTGGTGGTGGTGGCGGCGGTGGTGGTCGGTGCGGCGATGGTGGCGGTTGCGGCAGTGGTAGTGGCCGCAATGACCGTGGGTGTGGCCGCAATGACCGTGGGTGTGGCCGCAATGACCGTGGGTGTGGCCGCAACGACAGTGGCAGCAGGGGGCTGGGAATGTTCAGCAGCCCTGGATGATGGGTTGGTGGGTAGGAGGAGTCCTGGGGAGCGGCTGGGCCCTGCCACACCAGATGGGCCTGCTTGGTGGTCCGTGTCCGAAGAGGAGGACAGATCCTCCACATCCGTGTGTCCTCGTTGGGGGCTTGTAGGCTGGCTGTGCTGGCTGCTGGCTCCATCCCCAGCATCCAGCAGTTCGTCACCTGTGGAGAGAATGAGATTTGTTATTGTGTTGCACCTTGCGAAGTATGTATTTGTCGTCTGACATTAACAGTTCGTGCAATCTCGTACATGGGTTTCCCCGGAGGCGTGTGTGTGGCTGTACCATTTGTAGTTGTGTGTGCTTGGCAATGGGACTGTGTGCTGTGCACATGTGGCATGGGACGGATTGGCCATGCCGATGGGTGTGTTGCTGTGCCCCTACTTATTGTGACTCTGGTGTATGCGGGCTCCTGGCCCATCCTGGGTCTGGTTTGTACTTTGCTTTTGGGGTTCAAATGGAACGCTTAGGAACGCATATGGCAACATGGGGGCCATGCCCCAGATTCGCATTTGGGAGGGAATATGCTTTTGGGGTTCAAATGGAACGCTTAGGAACGCATATGGCAACATGGGGGCCATGCCCCAGATTCGCATTTGGGATGGAATATGCTTTTGGGGTTCAAATGGAACGCTTAGGAACGCATATGGCAACATGGGGGCCATGCCCCAGATTCGCATTTGGGAGGGAATATGCTTTTGGGGTACATGCTGTGAGCCATGGGTGCCGAACGTGACATGTGTTGTAGCAGCATGACAGTGCATGGTCTGAGGTGTGTGCATGCCTGACATGGCCTGCATATTTGCTGTCTGTTGTGATTACTGGACATGGCATTGGACGCATCGTTATGAGTGAGTGTTGGTTGTGTGCCAGCCAACGTATTGCAGTTGTCCCATCTCCTTGGTGTGCGTGCTGCCCTGTGCCATGTGCATCACTGCAGTGCTCGGGGGGTGTGGCCCATGTTGTGTGTTGTTGCTCACAGTGTGGCGTGCGCTTCATTGACTTCTGGCACATGGTTGGTCATGGGCATGTATCTTAGCGTGACTGCTGTATGTGTGGCAGCTGTGCGGATGACATGCCTTTCATGAGACTGGGGCTGACGGATGGGATGGATGGTATGTTGTATGTGCATGGTGTGTCTGTGTGTTTGATGGGTTCAGTGGTGTTCGTGTGCATTTATGTTGTTCCGCTCTGTTGCGTCTAGTGTTGTTTGTCTTACATAGGCGTAGTTGTGGGGTGTGTGGTTGACAGGCAGTAGGGGCTACATGGACAGGACTTCAATGGTGTTTCGGTTGTGTTTGATGAGTTGCACAGTGGCTGCCGTGTGGTACTATATTCAGTGTGGCTTGTGCATGCAGACGTGGCTCCTTGGGTGTTGCTGTGTCTGTGATGGGTCATGTGAGGTGTGAGTCTGTGGTTCATGTCCGTGTGCACATTGTTCACTTGTTCGTGACGGTGGGCAGTGTTGCGTGTTCGTCTGCTACGTGACATGTCCCATGTGTTGGTCGTGTTACGGTCCTCATGCCTCCAGTAATCCAGCCCTGTCCAGTTTCCCACCTGCAGGTTGTTCGGGCGTGCACTGTACTGGATGCCACATGGTTCTAAGCGGGGGGTGCTCCATGTTGCAGGTGTGTGGGGGTGGGGGTGTTGTGGGTCGTGGTGGTGGCTGGACACCCACTGACACCGATTGCTGTGGACCGTGATGTCTACCTTTCGGCTGTCGTTGTGCACTGCGGTGGCTGACACGTGGCTGTGGGGTGTGGGGGATGCTCCTCCTTGCTGTGCTGTGGGACTGGGGCCTGGTGTGTGTTGTACTTGGGCTGTCCACCCTCCCACCCACTGCACTTTGTGTTCCTGCCACTTACCTGTTACTTGTCGGTTAGTGCAGCTGTGGCGGACACATGGGTGTGGTGGGTGCTCGTTGTGGCGCTTCTGGCATATTTGGGGACCTGTTGGTGGTTACGTGGCTGGCTGAGTGTACACATGTCCCCACGCATCTTACAGTTGTTCTGTTTGGGCTGTGTGTGGTGGTGTCTGTTGCATGTGTGTGTGATGTGTTGTGTATTGTGTGCTGGACATGGGGGTGTTTGTCCCTGGGAGCTGTGGCATGGTGGTAGTGCATGTGAGTACATAGCGGTGTGCTGGTATACATTAGTTTGTACTTACTAGCCTCCACTCCCCCTGCTAATCCGGCGAGGATCTCGGGATGTATGATGACTCGCACCTTCTCCTCCCACGCTTTGAAGGTCTTGAAGAGCGCGGGATTCCCTCCGCCAGTGACGGCTGCCAGCTCTCTGTTCTTGGTCTCCTTCTTCTTGACCAGGCTCTTGACGTCATTCCACCGTTTGTTTATTTCGACTCTGTTCCTGGGCAGGGTCCCGACTGCATTGACCTGGTCTACGATCCGGTTCCACATTCTGTTTCTGGTGGCTAGTGGTGTGTGCTGGACCATGTTCCCATAGATTTGTGGGTGCACCTTGATGATCTCGTCGACCATGACCGTCAGCTCAATGGGCGTGAACTTGGGCATTCTTTGTGGTGCCATGGTGTTTGTGGTGCTGGTGCGGTGTGTGTTGTGTACTGTGCAGGGGGTTTGTGGTGCCGGTGTTTGGTGGTGGTGGTGGTGGTGGTGGTGGTGGTGGTTGTGATGTGTGCGTTTCTGTGGTGTGCTGCTGTCCTTGCTGTGTCACTGTGTCCTCTCCTCTCCTCTCTAGTTTGCAATGTTGCAAGGGGTTGTGGTCTGTGGGAGTGCTGCTTTTGTACTTACCTATGTGGGTGTGTCCTCATGGTCTGTTGTTTTCAGGTGTGTTGTGTCTGGGGTTCTGGCCTTTGTAGTTTTTGTTTGTCCAGGGGGGGTGTTTTCGGGATGTGTACTGTGCTTGTGTATTTGTGCGTGCCTTGCTGTGCGGACTTGTTGGCCATGTTGTGTGCGATTGTTTTTGTCAGCGGATGGTTTCTGTGCAGGGACGTGGGCGCCATGGCTTCTGCCGTGTCGATTCTCATCGGCGTTGTTTGCGCTGGCGGGCGGTATATTTGTAGTTTTCACGCGCTCATGGCGGTGCGATCGTAATCTCACGTGCGGTGTGTCGGCCGTGAGGGCGGGCGGTTTTGTGTTGTCGTGCGTGTTTCCGTCCGTGGCGGGCGGTTTGACTCCGACTCGGACGATGGCGGGCGGTATTTTGTGTGATTTTTCCGCCGATGGCGGTTTTCGGTTTGTGTCATCGTAATGGCGTGGTCGGTGTTCAGACGGTGTGTGCGGGCGGATTTTTGCCGCTTCCATGCCTGGCGGATTTTTTTACGCCGGGTATCGTAATGGGCCCCTTAATTCATTGGATTCAGGCTATGATGTGGCTGTGCAGCTTGGTGGAGGCAATGTTGGCTCCCTCGTGGTTTAGGCACCTAAGGGTGCCTGTCACCGGGTGCAGGGATGAACTGCACCTCAGCTCCGTTCGGAATGCATGCTCCCATTGTAAAGAATAGGAAAGCGACCAAACAGTGTTCGGTCGCATCCTAATTGCTGGGTTGGGACCGACGATTGGAGGTCGTTCGGTCCCAGTTCCCAAACGATGTCCGACATTGTAATCGGGCCCTAAGTATTTAACTAATTGCCCCCACTGTGATGGCAGGTGCGGTAGCTTATTGCCTCAATCCCTTGAATACTTAACTGATTTTTCAATAATGACTGTGATAATAACTTTTGAGGTAATGAATGTCAGACAAGCAGACCCTCTTCACACTTCACTTGTTTCAGTACCACTAGCATTCCCTGCAAATATTTGCTTTTGCCAGATGCTATGTTTCTGTAGGTTTTTTTTCATGGAACAAATGGCTTTTGTGTGGTGCACACTTTGAATTGTGCTACCACTACGTGTATTTGTGAAAGCGGTGGATAGAGTATAAACTGATGGCAGAATTTCTCACAGTGTCTGTCAGTGAGTCATGAAGGTAATGTGATCATATGCCCAGCCAATCTTTGGCCACTCTGCAGAGCGATGGTTATGTATGGGTCAATTGTAAATGTGGAACGTCTGTGAAGGAGGTACACAGCTGTAGAAGCACCAAAGGAAAAAAATATGCATTGCCAGTAGGTGAAAAGCTTTGGTTGTGTGCATGATAGTGAAGTCAGCCCTGCCAAGTGCCACGCATCTCGTATTAGCCTAACGGTTTTTTAATCATTTCTCCACATAGCCGCAAGGTGTGAGAATGTCACACAACATTTGGCACTTGGCAGGGCTACACAGGATGTACAATTTTAAATAATTCGGCTGACAATGTGCCTTTTGTGTTATGACTCGCTGCAGTCTGCACCGGTTCTCGTTGCAGCTCTAGCAGCAGTGGTTCGAGCTGAGGCTCAGGAAACTGATGAGGTGTTTTTTTCCCCTAAGTTATACAGCACGGCTGGGGCACTCTCTCTGCCTCTTCGTGAGAGATGGCTGGCCCTTTCTCCTGTTTGTCCACTGTGGTTCGGTTATGGATGTGCGTTACACAGTTAACGGGTTTCACCTACCCAGGCACATAAACAAACTGAAAACTTGGCAACGATGTTTCCCTCATCATCATTGCTTGATTTTGCTCGCGAGAAAGTGTCACTCATGGTCGTTGAATGTCACTCATTATTACACTGAAATTATGAAAATGTCACACATAAGCAATCTGAAACCTTGGCAGCTATGTTCGTCCTGGACATATTCTTTGAGGAAACACTTACATGGATTGCCTCGTCTTGTGCTCCTGCTCTAAGATTAAGTAGTTCTAGGTTTCTTTTTCTAGAGGGTTCTCGTTTTTGTGTGTCATGCATATTTTATGCCTTTTTGCTGCTTCCAATTATGGTGTATAATGGAAATGAGTCAACACGCCCATAGTTCCAAAGAGGATCAGTGTAATGTGTGACCTATGGAGTTTTTGCTGGCTTTTTATCACACTACGCTTTGCACTCTGGGGCTTGTAGTTTTTTTTCTTCTCATTTTCAAGCAAGGGGCATCAAGTACCAGCATGCACTATGTTGCCGGCCACTTTTAGAATAAATGCCAAAGGTAGCTGAAGGTGAGGATGGGTTCTATGTGTAAAAGTGCTGGAAAAGAGGGGCATCCAGTCAGACCCTGGATCCGGCAGTTATTTTTGAGGCAGATCCAGGAGGACCCCAGCAAATATGCTGAATTTGTCCTGTGTCATTTGTAGGCAGCAGGACACATTCAACAACACCTCCATGTTCCCCCTCCCCCTGGTCTCCCTTCTCTTACTTCTACTCCTCTTATAACCTAAGTGGATCTGTGATATTTGCTCACGATAGTGATCTCAGACACCCGATGATCATACGACAAAGCTTCCACAATACACTATCATAATCTCATTGAGTTTTATCTCACTATCGTTCCAGACACTGCATCCACATCATCTACCATAATCCTCATTTTCGTATCTCTGTATCTAAATTGGAAGATGGTTGTTACTTACCAAACTTACTCATGTATGTATCTCTTCATTGCCATTTCCTATGGTTTCTTTTACTGTTTTTGGGTTGTACAACTTCTGGTTGTATCACAGAACTTCTGCAAAATTGGCCTGTTTTATGTGTTTTCTTACTAAATACCAATAAAATTTTATAGAACAAAAACAAAACAACACCTGCATGTTGTGTGCTTTTTTCCGAGAGATAATCGGCAGGCGGTGAAAGGGCTTTCTTGATTTCACTTCCAGCAGGGGCCAAAATAAAGGGCCATCAGCCCTCCCTTTGTTCGCGTATCATCCTGGGTGTCATGGTTGTGAACTATCTGGAGACTCATTTCAAAAGATTTTATTGAGTTGTAGTGAACATATAATAGGTACAGTGGCACAAACTACAATCTTGAGGGAGACAGCACATAGTCTCTTATGGTTGTAGTGAATATATTCAGGTCAATGATTGTCCCAATGTGCACAGCAATATCAAGAGCCTGAATGACTGTTTAATTGAGTGGGTATTCGATTCACCTTGAGGTTCAATTATTGTTGTGCTGTCACCATTGAGCAATGCTATATCAGCATCAATGGTGCTCTAAGAAGCAAAGAGTCTAAAGGAGTGCATATACATTTGTGAGATACAAACAGGAAAAGAAAGCTAGAAGAGAGAGGAGAGAACAGGAAATGAAGAGCCTAGACAGTGTTGCAAAAACTCAACTGTGTATACTGAATGTGAAACATCGTATATTTAGTAACATGGTATTAAAAAAAGGCTTGCATTTCAAAAATATGATCCCTTTGAAAGGAGGAACAATTTGTTGCATAGATTGATCAAAAGCATTTCAAAGTTTCCTGGAAGAACCAAGCGAATGTAATTTCTGAAAATAAGTATAAACTTGAACTATCTGGAGACTGACACCGAGGTGCAAATGCCATGGAGGGAAACAAAGGCACACACACCTGGCTATTACTTCACAAGTACTTGAGAAAAAACTATGATTTGGAGGCAGGTTTTTGGCTTTGTTTAAATCCTATAGATAAGATTTATGCATGCACTATAAGAATGTCAGATGTATCTGTCTATATGAATAATTACACAAATAACTTAAATAGCAATTACTAATCTACTTTTTTATTTTTTTATAGTGCTACTCATCCCAATGTAGGGTGTCAGAGTGTGCTACATGACACGCTCACATTATGCAGAGACAATATATCATACAAATGTATAAATCAATGTACAGGAAATGGTACATAAGACTATGAAGATTACAAAGTGTAGGAGTCACATATCGTCCTTATCGTTACTGGTAGGCATTATATGTTAGGAGTGCATGGTTGGGTCAGTATTTTGAACATAATGCAGTGTTTGGGTTTGTCTGTACTAATTAGACTTTATTACTACCCAAAGGAACACCTCTTAGCAACCTTAAAATATTGAATACATTGAGGGAAAAAACAATCATCAATCAGATACTAAACTCAAGCTTCGAGGATTGCATGCAGCTCCTTGATGCTAGTTCATAGCTCTCTGTGCCATATCAGAAATATTGCAACTTATGAATGGCAAGTAGCAAAAGCATCTCTGTGTGAAAAGCAGTAACCTATGGACTTGTCTACATAAATGCAAATCTTTGATGTGAATGTTAAGCAATGTGCTTTGCAGTAGGCATGTTAGCCCTCTATGCTACTTTGAGTCAAAACTGTGATAGGACAAAACACAGATCTCCACAGCAAGGGCACTATCCCCGAGATTTATCTTACCCAGCGGTGTCATGAACCCCCACTTTGACAGCTTAACGGGGGTTTGGCACAGGCTTTTCTATTTCACATAACACATCAACATTTTTGTTTCTTGCTTCTTTGACTTTGATCAGAGACTTCTGGTCTCCAATGACAAGTTCATATATAACACTAGAAGAGGATACTATGTTGAAGCAGTGGGGTGAGGAAACATATGGAACAATAGAGCCTGAAGAAAGAGAGGGAGGTCTGAAATAAGGGCGGATTAATGGAACAACGGGTGAATAAGATAGATGGAGAAGGAGATGGATGAATGCAGTGATGATTGGAGAGAGGGGTGGATGGATGATTGATGGATGGAGAGAGGGAGGGATGCAGAGAGGAGTCGATAGATGAATGAAGAGAAGGCTAGATGATGGAGTTAAAATTTTTTTAAGGCAGATGTAGATATGTATATATGGATGTATGGACGGAGGATACTATATAAGGATGTTCGGAAGGATGAGAGAAGGATGGATGGATCACAAAGACAAAAAGTAAGATGACAAGGAGGAAGGAATGAAGAGTGGATGGATCCATTGATACCAGGACAGACAGGGGTTGAGATTAGAAAGGAAAGAAAGAGCAAAAGACAAAGAACCCACAACGGAAGGAAGGAAAGAAAGAAAACAGACTGAAAGTAGGATGGAGGGAAGGATGGAAATTTAATAAATTTCCTCTGGGGGGGAAGGGGGCATTCTTGTGAATGACTGCCAGGCTTCCAGACCTCATTTAGTCACTTACTGCCTTTGGGATGTGATTAAAAGATTTCCAATACCTTATTCAATAATGCACTTAAAAAAGGAATCCCATGGAAAATTGGAGTGATATGACGCCTTGTTAGGGGTATGAAACGCTCTAAAATACAGTGTAAAACAACCAAGCGAACATCTCAGTGTTCCTCTTCAGCTGCGGTCTGTGCAGGTAAGCGCAGTGGAGTGGTGGGGCGGGGCGGGGACAGGGCTGAAGTGGGGGGAAGTCGACAGACAAAGGAATAGGGAAAATTAAATAAATAAATAATTCCTATTCCGTCATCTGTCAACACTTCCCCCCGCCCCACCGTGAGTACCTGCACGGACTGCTGTTGTTCCTCTTCCAATGGTCCTGTTTTGGTGGGGTCATGGATTCCTACATGATCCTGTTGGGGTGAACATGTAGGTTCTTCAATGGCCCAGTCTGGGTGGACATATAGGTATGGACCTCTAAGCAACATAAAGGTGTAGCAAGCAGCTACAGTCTGCACCACCTGCCACATAACCCAGTGATGCACCTTGTATTCGTGGGGGAGGACACGTGGAAAAACTTCTCAGCAGCTGAACCAACTGGGGTAGGCAGCCCTGGCCTACGCTGCCTTCCCCAACACCTTGTGATTGATGCTCACAGTTTCCTTGAGTCAGAATTACAGATCCTTGGCATTGATGCCCCGGTTACTTACCGGTAATCTTCAATACTCCGAGTCCTGGTCTTCCTGGATGCAGTCCTTACGCATGATACTTCTCCCTTCTGGCAGAACCAATTCCCTAGCTGAAAACTCAAAAAGTTCCCCCAAGATGGGCCCCGTTACCCATGAGCCACCACAAAAGGGAGGAACAAATGAATCACTTCCTGTAACATGCCACGCCAAAAGATACAAGAAAAACAGGAAATAGTCACCCGCCATGCCCGGGGTGGAGGGCGGGACTCAGGACTTCATCCAGGAAGACCAGGAATCGGAGTAATGAAGATTACCGGTAAGTAACCGGGGAATTACCTCCTCGTCTGTCTTCCTGGATGCAGTCCTTACGCATGATACAATACCCAAGCAACCCAGTGACTATTTCCAGACACAAAGGCAGGAAAAAAACATACAGTGAAACAACAAGGATGTGGAACCAAACAAAAGTTTAATACAACAAACAAAAGCAATGCAGCTCAAGACATCAAAGAAGCAGAATCACCTTCCATCACAGACAGGACATGATCTCCAAAAGAGGAGGAAAAAAGCCCACCCAACTGTAAACGATAGTGGGAAAGAAAAGTGTGAGGGAAACTCCAAGTAGCAGCAGCACACACATCCCGCAGAGAGGCCCCCCGAAAGACCGCCCAAGAGGTAGCCACCCCCTCGTCGAACGACCTTGCACTGGCAGGGGAGAAGAGGACCCAGACACCTGGTAAGCCCTCACAATGGCAGACTTAATCCAGCAGGAAATGGTGGCAGTAGAAGGACGAGAACCCCTATTTGGCAGACCAAAAGTAACAAAAAGGGAATCAGTCCTCCGAAAAGAAGAAGAACACTCCAAATGAATGGACAAAGCCCAACAAAGATCCAGGGAGTGCAAGCGAACTTCCTCAGCCGAAGAAGGGTCGGGAAAAAAAACGGAAGGGCAATGTCCTCTGAACAATAAAAACGAGAAGGGACTTTAGGAAGGAAAGCTGGGTCAGGCCGAGGAACAACCTTATCCAGAAAGAAACGGATAAATGGAGAAACTGACAGTAAAGCACCACCCACCCTGCACCCGGAACACACAGCCACCAAAAACACCACCTTCTCCATCAGAAAATTGAAAGAAACCTCCTCCAGAGGCCTCAAAAGGAGGACCAGTCAGTGTCTGGAGCAGCAGAGGCAGATCCCAGGGAGGAACCGGAGAATGGGAAACGGGCCTCTGCAAAAAAGAAACCATGAAGGAGCCGAGAGGACAAATGGACAACATCAGAGAGATCATCCCCACGAAAAGTCCGAAAGGCCACCCACTGGGCTCTAAGGGTAGAAACAGCCAAACCCAAAGCGAAGTCATCCTGCAAGAAATCCAAAATCTGCAAAGGAGGACAAGAGGAGGAAACCAACCCCTTAGAAAGACACCACCTATCAAAGTAACTCCAATGGCGATCGTACGACTTGATAGTCGACGGCTTGCGGGACAACTGGATGGAGGCTGCAACAGCCTCAGAACAACCCCGATCCAACAGATTCAACCGCTCAACAGCCAGACCCCCAGATTGAGATGCTGCAGGGAGGAAGGCTCCAGAATGGGACGACTCAGAGTAGAGGGAAACAGAGGAAACACCCAGGGAGGGCCCACTGACAGCTGAAGAAGCAGAGGGAACCAAAGCCGCCTCGACCACCCCAGAGCCACCAGAAGAACCCGAGCATGATCGGAGACCACCACCTGCAACACCCTGGGAATCAAGGGGATCGGCGGAAAACAATACAGGAGACCCCCTGGCCAGGGAATCGAGAGGGCATCCGTGGCCCAGTCCCTCTGGGACGGAATCAAGGTGCAGAAGAGGGGAAGAAGGGCATTGTCCTCGGTGGCAAAAAGGTCCAACCAGGGGGACTCGAACCTCCGACAAACCTCCCGAAAGACCGTGGGGGAGAGACACAGGGACACCGACGAAGGAAACCTCTGACTGAGCTGGTCCGCAGGCCCATTCTCCCACCCCGGAAGATAGACTGCAGTCAGAGAAAGAAGATTTCACTGTGCCCACAACCCCACCTCCCTGGCCAAGACAAAGAGGGAAGGAACCATCGCCCCCAGATGACAAACATAAGACCTCATGGCCTGATTGTCCGTCTGGACACACACGCCCGACCCCTGATGGAAGGGAGGAAACGAAACAGAGCTGCCCAAACTGCAGCCAGCTTCTTCCAGTTGGAAGAATGGAGAGACTCCACCTGGTTCCACAACCCCTGAGCCGAAAGGGACTCCAGGACCGCTTCCCAACCCAGGCCGCTGGCATCGGTAGAGATGATCACCGGAGGGGGAGCACACAACTGATGACCCTTGTTGAGGTTGGCCGGGTTCAACCACCACTGCAGGTCCTGCACCACCTGCCGAGTATCTGGAATCCAGGCCTCGAAATCCTGAGACATCGGATTCCAGTGTTGCAGAACATGATGCACCAATGGATAGAGATGCAGCCGGCTCCAGAGGACCAGAGCCAGAGTGGAAGCCATCTCCCCTCGACTCCTGAGCCACAGCCTCACAGTAGCAGACGGGAGAGACAAGAGGGAAGACAGGTGCAACATCAGCTTGTCCCTCCGAGCAGGAGCCAGAAAAACCTCCCCCAAGTCCATCCGGAAGAGGGCTCCAATAAACTGCAGGGACAGGGACGGATGCAGGTGGGACTTCAAGGCATTGAGCAGAAATCCATGCGTGTGCATCAGGACACACACCTCCTTGACATCGTGCCAAGCCTTACAAAGAGAAGAAGAGGCAATTAACCAATCGTCGAGGTAAGGAAACACCAGAATACCCCGAGAGTGCAAAATACCCACCAGGGGAGCCAGCAGCTTGGTGAAAACCCTGGGAGCTGATGCAAGGGAGGGAGCAAAACTGGTAATGGCGGCCCTCCACCGAAAACCTTAGGTATTGCTGATGCACAGGACAGATTGGGACATGCAAATAAGCATCCTGTAGGTCGAAAGATGCGAGGAACTGGCCAGGACGCAACAGTGGAAAGATACTCTGCAGGGTGACCATCTTGAAAGTTTGAGCAACCAGGAACCGATTCAAAGCCTTTAAGTCCAACACAGGGCGAAGGTCCCCCGTAACCTTCTGGACCAAAAAAAGGATGGAGTAAAAGCCCAGTCGGTGTTCCATCTGGGAAACTTGAAGCACTGCCCCCTTGTCCAGGAGTTGCTGAATCCCCTCTAACAGTGCAAGGCGACATACTGGATCTCGAGGAAGAGGAGTCTCGCGGAAGAAGGAACCCAGACTGGTCGAAAACTCCATGTGATACCCCTCGGACACGACCTGCAAGGCCCAGGCATCCGACACGTCCTTCCGCCACTGGTCCTGAAAATCCAGAAGACGACCACCCACGGGAGAGGCACTCCAGCAGTCATGCTGTGGGAGGCTGGGGGATGGCAACAGAAGAGGAAGAATGGAAGCAGGACTTGGCTGGATATGGGGTGCCCCACTCGCGACCCCTACCACGAAAGGGCTGGGATGAACCCCTCGCAGAACCGGAGGGAAAAGCCCTCTTAAACGCAAAACCCCTTCCCCATGGAAAAGGTCTAGCTGGTGCCATTAATTTCTTGTTCTCCTCCGACTTCTTGACCATCTCCACAAGCTATTGGCCAAACAGCTTAGGGCCCTAAAAGGCCTACCTATCAAGATAACCATCTGAGGAGCATCAGCTTTCTAGTTGCGCATCCATAGATGTCTGCGAGCAGCGGCTCAGCCACCCCAGAAGTTGCCGCAGAAGCACACAAGCTGTCAAAGAAGACATCAGACAAAAAGCTAACCTGTTGTTCCATCAGTGCCAGCAGATCTGAACAATCAGAACCCTCAGACTTACGATCTGACAAGGCCTGAAAATCCTTAAGCAAAGACTGCACAGAGAAATTGGCAGCAGCATAACATCTCTTAAGCGCACCATCCACCTTCCTGTCCACAGCATCGGGGGGAAGCGTCTTCGGAAACCACATTCCGCTGAGTGGACATGCCAGCCATGAGGTTATCCACCTTAACCACCGATGAAAACTCCTCCGCAAACTTGTCAACCGGATAACGGTGGGTGAGAAACCGAGGGAAGGCAGATTTATCCACCTCTTTCCACTCATGCAATAGCACTCTACGGGTCGCATTATGCAACGGCACAGTTTCAGGCTCCGCCTGTTGATAATTAGCCAAAAAATCATCCTCATCAGCCGATGGACAAGTGGCAGAGAGACTCAAATTGTCCCGAACATGTTGCAAAAGATCTGCCATCTCAGGACCTTGAACATACCGCCCCCGCCGACACTCTTCATCAGGATCACCCTCAGGCTCCACCAGCTCTTGCCTGGGAAGTTTAGGCGGAGGCTGCCCTCCTGGGCCTTAAAAGCCACTTCCACCGCAGCTTCAATCAAGTGTTGCAGGGACAGCAAAGAGGGCTGCACCGAGGGACCAGCGACCTCCTCAACAGGCTCCATAGTACAACCAACACCAACCCAAATGCCAAAACACTGAGAAGGTAGAAGCCAAAACAGGCAATATATACCTGCCACATGACCTAAGGTCACATGGAAAAACGCCCCTAGAAAACACCCGGGGGAGGAGCCAGAACCATAAAATACCCAACGTCACGCAGGGGAAAAACACGTGCAAACCACGTACCACAGGAAGCCAAAAGGAGCGACCAGAGAGTCCGGCCAGTATGCAGGGCACCAAATTCCGAACAGGGAAGCCCCGCCTGCTACCTACAGAGCACCACGGGCCCCAAAGCAGAGCCGGTAAGCATCGCCCGCGATAAATGCAGAGCGCTATAGGCACAAAAGCAAAACCGGCAAGCCCCGCCCGCTAACAGCAGAGCACTATGGGCATCAAAAACAGAACCAGCAAGCCCCGCTCGCTAACAGCAGAATGTTAAGGGCAAAGAAAAAGGAAGCCGCGTGACCCGGCCCCACCCGCTAAAGCAGAGCACCTAGGGCCGTGCACGGCGGGAATACCCAACAGCCCCGCTCAAGCAGGACCCCATGGGGAGGCAAAATATGCTACGCGTAAATGCAAAGCGCTATGTGAGCGCAAAAACAAAAAAGCAGAAACAAAGCCCAGCTCACTAAAGCAGAGCAAAGGGCTGAACAAACCTAGAAATAAAATAGAACCAAAATACTCACAGCAGTCAGCAGATGAGCGTCAGACTAGGGCACCACTTTCAGAAAGAAAAAACAGGAAGTGATTCTTTGTTCCTCCCTTTTGTGGTGGCTCATGGGTAACGGGGGCCATCATAGGGGAACTTTTTGAGTTTTCAACTAGGGAATTGGTTCTGCCAGAAGGGAGAAGTATCATGTGTAAGGACTGCATCCAGGAAGACGGACGATGAGGTAATGCCTTTCTGCTGCCTGCTTCTGAAGCCTTGGATACAATATTACAGCTGCCCTCTCACAGCTAGGAAGCCATGCCCTGAATGAGAATGCACAATGGCATTCATGCCCTATATTTGCAGCATTGCCTAGAGCTGATGCAGTTTGTTAGGAGGACAGTGTGTAAGACAGAGGAGCATAAGGCATTTTAAGGAGATTGAAAGGATGCAGATAGGATCGATAGTATAGAGAGGTAGGAGGGCCTAGCAAACCACGCAGTTGATGCAGTTAATTAGACACAGAGACAATGCTTATGGTTAGTGGGCTAATGACCCCAAGCGGTCATCCCCTGATTTATTTATAGGCTCTGGCCCGAGGGTGTGAGTGCAACACTTCCGGCCCCTCGCCGGGAGAATGACAGGACTGCTAACCTGTCACATTCCATCTCAACTCAGTCTCTTTTCCTTGTCTTCGGACAGTGGCGCGTGGTGTGGCATGCGAAGTCTCTGAGCAGGGAGCTTGGGCAGGGATTTTCTCGCAGGCGGTACCTGGGGTGCCGACCTCGGTCATCTAGGTATTCAGCTCAGGGCCCGTCGTTCCCGGCATTGGGGCGGCCTCAACCAATGGTGGGGGTTGGCCCCCCACCTGGTCGTCCCGCCAGTTGTTTTCGTCATCCCCAAGTTCTCCCTCACTCCTTGCGGCGTCGTTTTCTCCGGCTGGGGTCAAGGGCTCTCTTTCCACTTCTTTGAACCAGGAGACATTCCTGGTCACCGTTTCTCCAGCTCTCTCCGCGGTCACCATAGTCCCTTTGACATCCCTCACTGTCCAGTGACCGGGTTCATATGGAGTCCGGAGTTTTCCCCAGGGCCTCCGGTCCTTGATGATCACCTGATCTCCTGGTTGCAAGTTGCGGTGCCTGGCTCTCCTCTTGTGGCTGGCTGCCCGATTCTGCCATTATCGACGTTCTTGGGCTTCCTCCTCGTTATACGTGGGAGGTACCCAGCCAGGGCACATGGGGATTGTGTCTCTCCGTGGTCCATTGAACATGAGCATCCAGGGCGCTTGTTGGGTGGTGCTGTGTGGCGTGCTTCAGTAATCCCGCAGAAACCGCTGTAGTTGTCGTTCTAGGTCTGTGCATTCTGCTACTGAGATACGCAGCATCTTGTTGAGCGTCCGCATGAACCTTCTGATATCCCCATTCGCTTGCGACCACTGGGGGGTGATCCTGCGGTGTCGTACTTCATGGAGTCACATGAACTCGCGAAACTCCCCTCCTTGAAAAGGGGGTCCATTGTCGCTCTTGACCTCGTCGGGGCATCCCTACATTGCAAACATCTTTTCCAGTACGGGGGTTACTCGGGTGAATGCGGTGGAACTCATAACTTCAACCAAAGGGTATTTTGAATAGCTGTCCATTAAGACCAATGTCATCCTGCCGTCCGCGAAGCTCCCGAAGTCTATGCTTACTTTCTCCCATGGTGTCTTCGCAGGCTCTTCTGTCTGAAGGGGTGCCAGGCGCTCTAGCGCACTGGTCAGTCGGCAGGCTGGACACTGTCTCACAATCTCTTCTACTTGTTCCTCCAGTCCTGGAAACCAAACCTTCTCTCGCATTCTGGCCTTCATCTTCATGGCCCCTTGGTGTCCCCCGTGAGCCAGCTGGGTGACGTGGTAATGCAGGGTTGCCGGGACCACAATGCAGGACCCCCACAGCAGGATTCCCTCCTGGGTCACACTTAGCTCATTTCGTACTCTCCACATCTTGGTGAGGTGTTCGTTCTCCTGCTCTGACCAGTTGCTGGTGTCCCTTAGGAAGTGCTGCCACTCTCCCCCTTGGACAGCGTTGCGTACCTTGATGATAACTGGGTCAGCTTCTGCTGCTTTCACAATGTCTGCTAGGGTTAGGGCCTTAGGGCATGCAGCCGCTGAAATCATGTTGATGTGCGTCTCCATTGCTTCGATTTCTGGTAGCTTTTCCGGGTCATCCTGGGGTGCTGGATGTCGGGAGAGGAAGTCCGCCAGGGTCTTCGCACCTAGTCAATAGATCACCTCCATCTGTTACTGCTGCAGACCGATGGCCCAACGCTCTATCTGAGGGGGGTGGGTGAGGCGCCGATCCTCTGAAGAGGGGTACCAGCGGCTGGTGGTCGGTTATAACCTGAAAGGTTGGCCGCAGATATAAAGGTCGAAGTGCCTGCACACCCACCTTATGGCTAATGCCTCCCTCTCTATTTGGGCGTATTGTGCTTTGGTGGGTGAGAGAGACTTGCTGGCGAACGCCAGGGCAGCCCATCTTCCTGGCTCTTGTTCTTGTGCCAATACCGCTCCTAGGCCCACCGGGCTGGCATCTACGAGGAGCTCCGTGTGCTTGGCGGGGTCAAAGTACACCAGGGTGGTGTTGTCAAGGAGAGCACTCTTGATACTCTGGAATGCTGCGTCCTCTTGTTGTTCCCACTTCCACTTGGTGTCTCCCCGTGTGAGGTTCCTTAGTGGTTCTGCGATTGTGGCGAGGTCCGGAATGAAACGGCCACAGTACGTGGCCATCCCCAGGAAGCTCCACACTTCCGACACTGTTGTGGGGGGTGGCGTGTCTTTTATGGCTTGAGATTTTTGCGGGTCCACCTGGATCCCCTTCTGGTTGAAGATATAACCGAAGAATTCTATTTCTCGTTGGAAGAATAGGCACTTCTCCCGGTGTACAGTGACCCCATAGTCTTGGAGGCGTTTGAGGGTGCCTCGGAGATGGCGATAGTGCTCGTCCGCCTTGGGGAAGTGAATGAGAATATCATCACTGACGTTTAGGACACATGGCAGTCCCATCAGGATTTCTCGTACTGAGTCCTGGAACACCTCTGCGGCTAAGGATATTCCAAAGTTAAGGCGTTTGTAGCGCCGCAGCCCCAGGTGGGTGCTGAACGTTGTAATGTATCTGCTCTCTTCTGCCAGGACTAGTTGGTGGTACCCCGCATTGAGGTCTAGCTTTGAAAATCACCGGGATCCGTTTACGTCAGCCACTATTTCATCCATTGTTGTTGTGATGTGGCGCTCCCTCCGGAGGGCCTTGTTGGGGAGGTGCATATCGATGCATAGTCTAATTTTCCCCGGTTGCCGAGGCTTCTCTGTGATGACCATAGGGGCCAGCCAGGGGGTTGGCCCCAACACTCTCTCGATTACTCCTTGGTCTTCGAGCTTCGGTAATTCTTGCTCTACCAGCAGCCGGAGGTGGAAAGGGATTTTTCTGTGGCGAAGAGCCGTCGGTGTCACCGAGGGATCAATATGTAGCTTCACAGGGGGTCGTTTGATACACCCTAGGCCCTCGCAAATTGTTCTAGTAGTTCATCTGTTTGGTCGACTTGCACCCTTCTTGTGAAAGTCACCAGGCCTAGATCCTCCGCTGCGTGACTGCTAAGTAGTGTTTCAGCCTCTTGGTTGATGACATGGACGGTTGCGACGATTTCGTGGTCTTCCGACTGAATCGGTACGGTCATTTTTCCTCGTAGGGGCAGAGGTGACTGGCTGCCGTAGGCGAAGATCTTTGTCTTGGAGGGTACTAGCATGGGTCTGGGGCGTAGCTGGTTGTATTGCTGGACCCCCATGACGTTTACGGAGGCCCCTGTGTCGATGATAGCCTTCACGTCTGACCCGGCTATCTTCACGATACACGTGGGTTGGGGCCTTTTTCGCTTCTTCAGTCCCTGGGTGAAAAAGACTAGGTATGTTTCACCCTCGTCTTCGTCTTCTGAGGATGTATCTTTGACTCTGTATGAGGCCTGCATGTTTCCTTTCGCGCTGCTCCCTGGCGTGAGCGTCGCGTTCGACAGTTGGCGCACCATTTTTCTCATGGGCTTGTCGCTCCGGTTGTCTCTCTTTTGATTCTTCTTCCGGCACACCGATGCGAAATAATTCATTATTCCACAGTGGGCGCACGTTCGGCCTTGCTCTAGGCACTCTTTGATGGGGTGCTCTTCTCGCCCACAGTATCCACACTTTCCTTTCGGGGCTTGAGGTGGACGCCCTCTCTGTCTGCTTCCCTTGTCTCGTGTTCTCACAGCGTTGGCTCGCTCAGTCTTGACGGCCACCCTTCTCTCTGGTGCTTGTGTCAGGACTAGGTCCATCTCGTCTGCCCTTGCTGCCGAGAGGTCATGTGTCCTGGCTAGCACCAGTATTTTATCCATGGCTATGTTCGGTTGTCTCAGAATCAGCCCCCATAGCGTCTTGCTGTGGCACCCCTGAATTATTTGGGCGCGAATCTCTTCTTTGGCCCAGTCGTCGGTCGCGTATGTGCTTGCCAGTTTTTGCAGTCATGCGTAAAAAGCGTCAATTGACTCTCCTCTCTGCTGGGCCTGATGCAGTTTAAACTACTCAAAATCCGGGTTCAAGTACGGATCGAAGTGCGCGTTGAGCGCTGTTACGGTGGCGTCATAATCAGTAGGTGCTCCTGTGTTCCGGAGATGTTTGAACAGGAGGTACACTTCCTCTCCTGCGTAATGGAGGAGTAGCGACCGTTTTACCACACCTTCCGTCTCCCTTGTCGCCACAAAGTAATTCTCCAGGCGTCCTAACCACATCTTCCACCGTGGGGACGCTGTGGTGGGGTCGGCGAGCTCACTAAATGGGGGTAATATGCCGGTAAGGGCATGTTGCATGATGATGCGGCTGAGTTGCAGGGCTCCATTATCTTCCTCCCCCATGTCGTAGGAGTGTGGACCTTTATGGGCAGTAACCCCCTCACCTGGACTCTGTGTGTGTTATTATGTTTTTTCTCCTTGTCCTCTGCCTGGAGTGCTTTTCCTTTCTCTTTCCTTACATCTCCTCAGCCTTTGTGCGTCTATTCTCACCCCTTTCCTTCCTGTCCTCTTGATTCCTTTTCTTTGTGTTTTTCCTTTGCAATGGTTGTTTTCTTTTTCCTCTTTTTTTTTACGCCCTGGGCTGCTCTTGCCCCCTGTAGGCACTTGGGCCTCCTGCCCTTGGTGGGCCTGGTGGTGCTGCTCGTCTTGCACCACAGGCGTCAGGCGCGTGCAGGGGTGTGACTCTCTGCTGGGCGTCTCGGTCGCGCTAGGCCGGCTGCTGCTGGGCTGGGGCACCCTCGATGAGCACGCACGTGGCAGGGCAGCTCCTGGGGGCAGAGCGCAGCGGGAGTGTGATCGGTGTGCGTAAGACGATCCTACCTGCTCTGTAGCTGGAGGGGTTGCCGGTCATGTGATGGTGACGTCTCAGGCTGCAGAGAGAGCACCGTCGTCGGACGCAGTACTCGGGCGACTTTTCTGTCGCAGGAAGACGTGTGGAAGGCACCGGGTGGCGACCTCCGCTGTTGTTGGCCGGTGAGCCAGTTTCTGCCTTGTCGCCAGTGTAGAGAGGTAGGAGGGCCTAGCAGATCACGCAGTTGATACAATTAATTAGACACAGAGACAAAGCTTATGGTTAGTGGGCTAATGACCCCGATTTATTTATAGCCTCGGGTCACGCCTGGCCCGAGGATGTGAGTGCGACACTTCCGGCCTCTCGTCGGGAGAAAGACAGGACTGCTAACCTGTCACAAATAGCAGAGAAGGGTATACAGTTTAAGACAGAGGAGCTGGATACTGGGAAATGTTTAACAGAGAATGGAAACAATAGCAGATAAACGTGAAAAGAAGGGCGGACAGACAGAGAACCAGGCTAGTGAGAGAGACGTGTAAAAAGATAGAAAAGAAAGCAGGAGCAAAGCAGCAGAACAGTATGAGATGGAACAGAGTGTAGAAATGAAGGAAGCAGAAACGTGAAAACAACAGGAACCAGGCGCGCAACACCCATTGGGCTGAACGGGCTTCAGCCCTCCCCCCCCCCGTCGTCATCTTCAGCCCGGGCTGCCAAGGTTCAGATGACAGCATGACACACTTTCCTGATTTACAATGATCTAAAATAATGAAAGTATGAAAACCGTTTCCCCAGTTTCATTTGTATTAAGGCTCCACTTTTATTCTCGGATGCTTTAGAATCCGAGATTGTGATTTTAATGACCCCTTCTGAGAGGCCCAGAACCAGCCTCCGGCTGGTTCTGGGCCTGAAGGTTTCAGCAACCCTTCCTGCCCCCCACCTTTTGTTTTCTTTGAGAGGGGTGACACCGAGGAGATATCCTTGCCTGAAGCAGGGATTTCACCTAAGCACGTTTGATGCGCTGTGCAGCATGGAGTCGGAAGATGTGCACAGCAGGGGGATATGACACCAGCAGGAATTCCTTTACAAAGGAAAAGCGTCACCTGCACTGGCCATCCCTGTACCCCTGCTGTGCACATCTTCCCACTCCCTGCGCCAAGAGTCCTGTTGTGTGAGCTTGAGTTTCATGACTGACCTCTCAAGTGAGGCCCCGCCTGCCCTGGGCATTTTGGACACAGCTTTTCGAGGAACAGCTCAACTGATTTTTTCTCAGGAGCTGTCCATACTTGTATCCAGTCTGTACTTGGAACGTTGTTAGATTCGGTGCTCTTCATTTTGTTGTTGGGAGGATAAAAAGTTGAGTGGCTGTGCCGGGAATCAAGCTTGTGATGCGTAGGCTACACATGAGATCGATGCAGCATGCGCTCAATCCGCAGATCTGCATGAGGGGAGGAGACACATTGCAATGGTAATTGTTAGAGGGCTGTATCAAGAGCACCACACGCGTGTCCTGTGGGTACTGTACGGGCATTCTTCGTGTGACCCGCCGTTGTGAGCACAGTACTTCCCAGGTTTACACACATTATCAGTTTCCTGACTGAACACAGTGAATAGGGGCGCGCAATAGTGCTGCTCATTGCTTCCTATGGCCCCTTCATTGGTTGGAAGTGGTTGTTGGGGTGGAGAGGAGCTGTGAACGTGCGTAAGCACGGATATAGCGCCTAGTGGGTTTTGGCACTGGTGGCAGTGCTCCTGCTGGCTATGAAAGCGGCACATTGAGGTAGGGAGCATGGAAGCCCCTACAGTTGGTGCCTGGGGTGGCGCTGTCGCCAGAAGCTGCAACAGTGGCCCAACTTTTAATAGGGAGGCGCTAGCAGCCGTGCGGAAAGCAACTCTTTAATTTAATGCTTGACTGGTCCGTTCTATGAGCAATCCGTTTTTATCATTTTTAACAAATCTAGCCACTGAAGGGCGTTACTTGGTTGGAAATAACATGTTAGGCCCTGGTTCCCCACAATGCTTGTGCATCGATGGATGTAGGTGCTTGGATTCGGTTTCTGCACTCCTGGGTGGGCTGTAGGGTAACATGGTGAAGTGAGAGCAGAGATCCTGCGTTGAGAATGATGGCTGTGAAGTTGTGCGACACCTGGTGTGTCCTCACCTGACATCACAAGTGTGATGGAGGTGGTGGTCAGGGGCGCGTGCTAGGCCGCAGTTCAGCTGTGTGGGCTTGGGGCAGTGATGCCGCAGATACCTGCCCCCGTGTCTGCTGAGTTGGCCGGACAGTGGTACTATGGACGGGTAGTACTTGCAAGTGATGCTGTTGCGAAGCAGATCGTGGCCTCATTTTCAGCAAGTGGCTTGAGGCAGTGGTGCCCCTGGCATGTCCCTTGCAAGAGATGAGATGCTGATGTGAAGCAGAACAAGCCCCCTTATCTGCTGAGTGGCCCCGGCCAGTGGTGCCACGGGTGGGGCGGGGTCCCTGTCTATGATGTTGTTTGAAGCATATGGGGCCCATTTCTAATACATCCAGTCAAGGGGTAGGTTGGCCTTTCTAAAGTAGTCTGCAGGACTGTAACAACAGATGTTGGCCGAATATGTCTACCATGTCTTAAGTTTGGATTGGTAGTATGTGTATTGCAGACAGGTTCGTAAGTTTATTTGTGGATTTTTAGTTTATTTTCACATTTTTCTTCGATTCACCCGCTATCTCAATAAAGACTGATAAAACCTGCCAATCTTAAACATTCACTGTGCTGTAATTCAATTGTTACACAATCATAATACACATTTTAAGATGCCTCTTGCAAGTAACCAGCAGTTCTTTGTAAGAATTTCCTCCATCTGAAGCCAGGCCCAATTTGTTAAGCTGATATATAACATCAGGCTTGTTCCCAGGCCATGGATCTAGCCTTGGATAATTACTTTTTCTTAGTTTCATTTCATATTTCCTTTACTAGGCAAATTGACTTGTGTGTGGTCTCATTTTGTTATTTTCTTCATTCTTTAGTATTATTTGGCCATTTGTTAAACATGTACGCTAGGAGCCTCTTGGTGCTATAGATATAAAACTGATAACATATTCAGCTTGGTGGAAGGAATTATAGTGTGAAAATACAGGTTTTTAGCTTTTTCCTTTATTTCAGGTGGGATAGTGGTCTGTAATTCAATTCAATTCAATAATCTTTATTCGGATACAAATATCCATAAAAGCACAGTTCAACAACAGTACAGTTTCTTGTTTAAAAGCGCCATATAGAAAGCAATAATTAAAAAGAACTTTCAAGATAAAAAGACTACAATTGTGTATGAGTGTTAAAAAGGGACATAATGTACAAACAGTAATATCATGGTTAAAATTTTCAACGGACGGGCAGATAGCAGCATTAAAATGTTAGCACATAAAAAGGTTGGACAAACATATGGCAGCATATTAAGATAAAGTGCAATCAGTTGTAAACAGTTTTAGCAGCATAATGTAAATGCGATTAAATTTTGAACTTATAAGATGTTTCAGACCGCAGGTAACACTTTAATTAGTATTCCAACTATAAGGTAAAGGTAAGTGCATACGATAGAGCAATATTATGTATTCAGGTGCACTTAACACATTAAAAATTGCTCATATTGCTCATGGAAATACGTGAGGGGACTGCCGCTCTCAGAAAAGAGCTGACACGAAAAATCAAATCATCGCTCTCAAGTCTGATGATCTCCAAGTATGCTGTTCTATAATCGATGTTAGCAAATGCCTTAAAATACGGAATCAGGTATTGTTTTGTGTATTTTTCATAAAAATTACAAAAAAGTAAAAAGTGTACCATCGTTTGATTACTGCCGGTGCCACATGGGCAGGGCATTTGCTCAAGATTGGTATTAAATCCCAAGGGGAAGCAGAGTGATTATTTTAAGGTGCCATCCCTAAGACGAAAAAGCAAGCTTCTCCCCCACCGTCCGATATTCTTCAAGAGATATTTGGATGGCATATGCGTTTGGAGGCTATTTGACTCCAATAGTGACATGTACCTAACGACTGATGGTTTAGAGCGCTCTGTAGCATGTCTTGTGTTGTTATAAGACTCGTACAATGCAGCCATGAGGATTCTTTTATTCATACCCTCTAGGTCCGATGGATTTAAGAAGATATGCTCTAGGTTCACACTGATTAGACTTTTTCTAACAGCGGAAAGCCAGGGTATGTGCCCTCCCTTGTCGCAATTAAGGCAGTCTACAATAATCTCCCTTGTCAGGGTCGCTGCAGGGTTTTGCCAAATTTTTAGCCAAAATATAGATGGACGTGACCTAATAAAATCTTCTATATAATGCAAGTTTAGTTCCTTATGACACACAAAGTTTGGGGAGGAGATTTGAGCCCCTAAAAGTTTCCTACAAAATCTGTTCTCCTCTCTTTGGATCCCACCACAATTTATAAAACCCCAGACTTCAGCGCCATATGTGGCGGTGGGAATGCACTGCGATTTATAGATCTTAATTATGGGTAAGACTACCTCTGCTTGTTTTGGTTGAGGAAGGCTCAGGATCGAATTAGTCGCTTTTAGGAACTTACTTCTACTATGGGCAGCATGAGCTGCCCAAGACCCAGTATCAGAGAAGACTAAACCCAAATATGGGAAAGTGCGAGTGCGTAATAAGCGTTCAGAATCTGAGGTTATTGAGTTGATACGTTTTCTTGGGCCACAGGTCATTATGAAAGATTTCTTAAAATTAGTACAGAGGTCTAGGTCTGCCATAAAGGCTACAAAACCCCCTACTAAAGTGCGTAGTGCATTCGGAGTGCGGCCCATTAGGACCGCATCATCCGCATATAAAAGGGCGGGGAGTACATTACCGTTGATTCTTGGTACATCATTAGTGAGTTCTGATAGAACATTATGTAATTCATTTATATAAAGAATGAATAGGAGAGGGGCCAGTACACATCCCTGTCTGACCCCTCTACCAATGATGATGTCCCCTGAGACCTCCCCGTCATTACTGATCCTTACCCGTGCCTTCAGGTCCCTGTGCAAGTATGCCAAAAAATAAACGAAGGCCTCGTCCAACCCATAGTTTAAAAGGACCGACCACAAGCATGACCTGTTGACAAAATCAAAAGCTGAAGTGAGGTCCATAAAGGCCAAATAAATAGGTGACTTCTGTGCTATCGTATACTTGCCAACAATCAGATTTAAATTAAGGCACTGTTCTACTGTTCCCAATTTACTTCTAAAACCCAGCTGGCACTGATTTAAAATGTGTTCCCTTTCGGCCCAGGTCCTTATTCTGTTAAACACGACCCTCCCGAGGATCTTTAGAGTGTTATCGATCAGGGAGATCGGTCTGTAGCAGCTAAGGTTGGATCGGTCTCCCTTTTTAAAAATGGGCACAATGATGCTAGTAGACCAGGTGCTTGGGATGAAAGTGCTTGTTAGATTATTAAAAACATTAAGTAAAAGGGGTGCCCAGAAGTCCGGTTCATGTTTAATAAGATCGATAGAAAGCCCAACCGGCCCTGGGGCTTTGTTGCCTACACTTTGGTGTATGGCATCCTCAACTTCTGACACCAATATAAAAACCCTACTGGCTGAAAGGCTATTTAATATGTCCTCAGTCTGGGGCGGGCTGTGTAGATCCTAGAAAAATGTACTTCCCATGATTCACTGGTTATGTTGCAACTTAGGGGAGTAAGGGTAAGGCCCATAGATCTCATGGTTTTGACTGCTGCCCAGAAACCGTTTCCGTCGTTGAGTGTAGCGGCACAGGCAAGATTGTCCCAGCGTTCTTTTAGAAGCTCGTCTTTTCGTTGCCTGGCTGCTTCTTTATAACGGGATCGTAATAACTTAACAAGAGTTGCATCCCTGGGTGTAGCCGCCAGTGCTACACGGAGTTCTCTGTTTGCTCGCGAGCAGGTGCCATTAAACCATCTAGGTTTCTTGCTGGTGTCTAACGCTGGTCTGGAGATCATTTGTTTAATACCAGCGCATAGGCTACTAAATCCCTCAATAATCTTTGGGTTAAAATCGCTAATTGACAAACAAGTTTCAATGAGCTGTGAGTGTAGTTTTATCATATTAGAAAATAAAACTTTATTATCAATGCCTTTCCAAATTACTCTTAGTTTGTCAGTCGAGGCCACTAAATTACTTGCCCCAGGCTCTTTAGCAAGGCTAGGTCTAGGAGGAAATCTGATTGTTGCTAAAATTGGGTTATGGTCGCCCTGCGTAGTGCACAAGACCTCTGCCTTTACTAGTCTGTAATGGTACGGAATGATCTAACACCTAACACAAACACAAAAGTACAAAAACACTTGAAAGTCTTAGTTTATTAAATGCAACTTTATTCTACATAGATTACCTTCCTTATGCATTTAGATACCTTTCATGTACTTATGTATCTTTATATTTATTACTTTGCACTACCCTAGATCTCACCATATATCTCTCGCAATATATTCTCTACCTCCACTCTGACTCATCTCCAACCTCACTCTACTACTCTCTCCAATGCACTGCCCTATTTCTAACCCTATACCTCTATCAATATATTCTCTACCTCCACTCTTTCATTCATCCTAAACCCCATACTCTTCCCTCCTCTACCCTCCTTCCATCATCTCATACCTCTTTTACTATTCCGATCTCCCAAACAAGCCTTTCTAAACCCTTCCCTCTGACTCTTCCCCCTCCATCCCAAACCCCCTCCTACTGCTATGAACCCCCCCAAAAAACACATTCTAGACCCTTCCTACTTCTATCCCTCCACTATTCCTTTTCAATACAAATAACAGACTAACATCTCCACCACTCAGATTAATTTCATATTTCCCTATACCAGTTCCCCACTAATCCTGTTTGGGTTCCAGAGTAGCGTGCTACCCACCAAAAAGCGCTTCAACACCTCATATGGGGTAGTAAGTGCTATATAAATGCAAACCTTTTCCCTCTTCTATCCCTCCACTATCC
This sequence comes from Calotriton arnoldi, assembly GCA_963921515.1. Classification (NCBI taxonomy): domain Eukaryota; kingdom Metazoa; phylum Chordata; class Amphibia; order Caudata; family Salamandridae; genus Calotriton; species Calotriton arnoldi. The sequence goes on along the minus strand of CAWUFW010023940.1, from coordinate 13,991 downwards.
TTCTCAATCCAAATAACAGACTAACATATCCACCACTCAAATTACTTTCATATTTCACTATACTAATTCACCACTGATCCTCTATGGGTTCCAGAGTAGCGTGCTACTCACCGAAAAAGCGCTCAATCGCCTCGTCAGGGTTAGTAAGCACTATATAAATGCAATTACAATAGGAGCTGCACCAGCCGAAGAGGTGAGGATTGGAACTTTGTGACAGGGATATAATTACCAAGTTCTGTGTTTTTCGCAGTATCAACAGCCTGGCATTTGACCTGTCTTCTGAAGAACAGCAAATGTAACATGATATTATCAAAATGTAAATGCTTTATTATTTCACATGCACCCTCTGAATTCCAGCATGGTTATTTTGGGGGTGCTGCTGCACAGCACCCCATCCACCCCTACTTCCACTGCCTATACATTAAAGCACCATGCTTTAATGTCTGTACTGCCAATACATTAATGTTTGTTGGTGCTATAGTTTGTAACAACACTGCAAATGGACACATTGCAAAATCTGAAATTCCTTCTGTGTCTTTGGGGGTGGACAGAGTCCCCTTTTTGTGTGAATTATATCTGTGAACAGTCTAGGTTTTTCAGAGAGTAGCATGTTGTTCTGGGCTCTTTTGACCCAGTTTCATGGGCATTCCTTTAGAAAAAGGGTGTAATTTTAACCGTCTACATAATATCGTTGTGAGACAATATAATGTATTTGAGTGACACTTTATTGCCAGATGAACAAATCCCTTGTCTGTTATTATATAAATGGTTCACATTACCCTCTGTTCTCCACTTTAATTCTCATAAAACTGATTGTTGTCCAGTTTCGAATGCAGAATTTGCCACTTCTTTTTCTCAGCTTGGCCTGAGCATTACCCGATTCTGATTGTCTGCCATTTTAGCCCCGCCCCCATTGATGAACATGTTAACCACGCCCCTTTGTTTGCCATGTTAGCCCCCCCCCCCAAGTTAAGACCTAGTTGCGCCCCTGACAGGAACACATAGTGGGCAGGGGCGGATTGGCACTGCGGGCACTCGGGCATGGGTCGAAGGGCCGGTGTCTCAGTGCACTCTGTGGGCCATTTTTTCCCCCCCTTTCCCATTCCACAGAGAGCACTGACAGGGAGAGGAAAGCAGCTTCGCTGGGCGGCCGTTCAGCGATTATCAGCTGTGGCCTCTCCTTGACCCCCTGCCCTGCCAAGCAATCATGCTGATGGTGGGCTGGGGAGGGGTGATTGTGTGCCAGAATCGGCCTCCCTGGGGCCAGGTGTTGCTCAGGCCTTTGAGCCATTTTCACCTCGGTCCCCCTGGGGCCCACACAGCCCAGAAACAGTGTTTGCATTAACACCTCGCCCACAGCCCTTCTCATTCAGGGCATAGTGGGCGAGGAAGAATGGGTCTCGCTGTGTGGGCCAGGCAATGTTGGGAACTGGCACCATCTTCACCTTAGCCTCCCCCCCACTCCCATGGATGGCCCAGCAGCTGTGTTTTTTGCTTTATTCCCTCTCCTGCCAGGCCATTGCCCTGAGGCAGTGAAGGGCTGGGGAGGGCTGAGTAATTTACAAATAGCTGGGGCCTCGCTGTTTTTCAGGTGCTCCTGCGCTGGAGGGCTGGGAAATAATTTTTTAAGAGAAAGGGGCCTCACTGTTTTTCAGGTGCTCCTGCGCTGGAGGGCTGGGGAATAATTTTTTAAGAGAAAGGGGCCTCGCTGTTTTTCAGGTGATCCTGCCCTGGAGGGCTGGGGAATAATTTTGTAATAGAAAGGGGCCTCGCTGTTTTCTGATGCTCCTGCGCTGGAGGGCTGGGGAATAATTTTGTAATAGAAAGGGGCCTCGCTGTTTTTCAGGTGCTCCTGCGCTGGAGGGCTGAGGAATAATTTTGTAATAGAAAGGGGCCTCGCTGTTTTTCAGGTGCTCCTGCGCTGGAGGGCTGGGGAATAATTTTGTAATAGAAAGGGGCCTCGGTGCTTTTCAGGTGCTCCTGTGCTGGAGGGCTGGGGAATAATTTTGTAATAGAAAGGGGCCTCGCTGCTTTTCAGGTGCTCCTGCGCTGAAGGGCTGAGGAATATTTTTTTAAGAGAAAGGGGCCTCGCTGTTTTTCAGGTGCTCCTGCGCTGGAGGGCTGAAGAATAATTTTTTAAGAGAAAGGGGCCTCACTGTTTTTCAGGTGCTCCTGCGCTGGAGGGCTGGGGAATAATTTTTTACGAGAAAGGGGCCTCACTGTTTTTTAGGTGCTCCTGCGCTTGGGAATAATTTTTTAAGAGAAAGGGGCCTCACTGTTTTTCAGGTGCTCCTGCGCTGGAGGGCTGGGGAATCATTTTGTAATAGAAAGGGGCCTCGCTGCTTTTCAGGTGCTTCTGCCCTGGAGGGCTGGGGAATAATTTTGTAATAGAAAGGGGCCTCGCTGCTTTTCAGGTGCTCCTGCGCTGGAGGGCTGGGGAATAATTTTTTAATAGAAAGAGGCCTCGCTGTTTTTCAGTTGCTCAGCTTGTAGGACATTGTCACCTTGGCCCTGTGTCCTTCCCAAGAACAGTATCCTCCCACTTACATTCCTTGTGTGTTTCATGAAAGGGCACGCCCGCGAATGTGGGCCACGCCCCGTGAATGTGGGCCACGCCTGCGAATGTTGGCCATGCCCCGCGAATGTGGTCCACTTTTTTTTGTCAGTCCCCGGGCCGAATTGTGATCCCAATCCGACCCTGGGGCTATGTAAAGGGGCTGGAGGGGAATTAAGGAACATCTCCCTCGTTCTCCCATCTAAACCACTAATTTTCTGTAGCTTGCGCACTTGCATAGTAAATCACTGCATGTCTTCGGTGCACGTAAGTTTAGCTGCAGTGCACAGAGAACCTTCATTGCAGCACACACAAGAACAAAAAATTAGAGGGAACGTTGATCACAACGCTCCGAATTGTGTGTCTTGACAAGTTTCTAAGAATCTGAAGTATTTTCTATTTTCTTGGATTATTATTATATACGTCACTTAATTGTATTATTTCCCATCCGTTTAAATGTATTTGCTATTACGTTCGCTTTAGTCATCTATTTTTACATTGGCTTTCTTTGGAAACGGAATATAGACGTGTGCTGCCCACTGGTGGTTTACAGTGGAATTGACTAATTATTTGATTTTGCTGTTGCTAGCTTATTTTATGAGCGTAATTTTCAACTATCGCTTGACCTTGTTTTTCATGTTCATTAAACCTGCCTGCCTCTAGCCACATCTACAGGAGCCCAACCATCGTTATTAGGAGATCTGTAACTGAAATTTGGATTCGTTTGTTGTAACAGTAACATTTTTGTTTCTTGGGTACCTTTATAGCATTTATTGCAAAAATGTTGCATCCTTTTGGTAGCTTTTCATGTGATTATCTTTTCAGCGTGTACACAATTGTTTGAAGTGTTTTGCGTGTGATATTTTGTTGTTTCCACTGTATAATGTTTTTCTTCCAATGTATATAAATCGGCAACAACAATTTAAAAAAAAGGGAAAAAAGCATGAATTATACTTCCTGTTGGAAGTCTAGAGAAACACTTGATGTGCCTCTAAACCCACTCGTTAGACTTTCATGCACATATGCACATTTCTACAATGAACGATATCACAAAATCATTAAATGACAAACATTTTTGAAAGAACTGTTTTATCACACATAGATTGAAGTTCTTTTTATATTGGATTAGGTTTTTCTGGTAGTCATACAAAGTATGTTTCCGGATTTAGTTTTCTTCTAATAGTCATTCAAATCAATATATATTTCTATAACATTCATTTTGATTAAGGACAGAATGTTAGCCCTCTCTATAATACTAATTTTGCTTCTTTTGGTAAAAAAAAACTCCTCAGGAAAGTTGTTGGCCCTTCTATTCTGTTATTGGTTTGTCTTGATTACATTGTACGAATGCCTGAATGGAATTTAATTGTGCTGGAGCAATCTCATGTAATTTTCGGCATTATGATTTTTATCCAAAACGCCTGAGATTACACCATTATGCCACGTCTTATAATTAAGAGTTTGTTTGGGTAATAATCCGATTGTGGGACCATGGGAAGAACGTGAACAAACTCAGTACGAGTGGCTGTTGCTCGTGCCATGTGTGATTTTGTGATATTTTTTAGCTTGAAATGTGTCCTTTTGATAAAAAGGGATGTGAGGATGCATTTCATGCTTCAAAATAGTGGAAAATGCCAAATCCGTCATTGTGCGCAGTAATGCATGATTTCACATAATGTTTTAGCCATCTTGAAAATTTTCCAGTGGCCACCCAGGCCTTTTTCATTCCTGACTTACTTATTCTTTTGGATTCACGTATAAACTTGCCTTCATTGGTATTGCATTTGCTTTTACTTTGTGTCTCTCGGCTTATTCACAAATAGACAGTGGATGGCTGGCACCTGGCTGTAGCTCATATTCACCAGCTGAAGATTTAGCTGCCAAAGAGGAAAATGACAGTAATGGTGTATTTGCTTTATTTTTTATAATCAAGGTAGTATGTTCTTAATTATGTCTGAGTACACAGAGGTGTTCTTTCAAAACCAGGTAATCTTTTGTTTTCAGGTCCGCTATTTATCATATCACAAATTTCTGTTTAATTTTGTCCACATTGAGTTAGTATGTTTAGTGTGCTCATGCAGCTATGACCACTTTATGTCACTTTAAAGTACAATAAAATATATTCTATGTGTACATTTACATACTCAGCAATACTGGGTTTCCATAGATAATTAGAATGTAGTCATTCATGTGTTTAGCCATTGAAAAAAGGCTTTGAAAATATAGCTCCAAAATGTATAAATTGCATTTTTAATTCACTTTTTTGTGCATAGCAACTCAATGCATTTCTTGTCATTTAGAATGATTTAAAAGCTGAGTCATCATAGTTTAAGAAGGGTTGGTGATGAGGACTACATTTGCACCACGATACATGATCAAAGAATGTAGGTTATGATACTCATCTATAATGCAAGCCCTCTAAGGTTCTAGCAAAATTTGAATTAATTTTTGTTTTATTAAACACCTAAGTAAAAAAGTAAAATGGGCATTCGTTATAGACATATATGCTGGGCACATTCTTTCCCTACATACTAAGTGGACCTACATTTTCAGACTACTGTCATGGAAATTGAGACAAGGGATCTAAACTAGCAGCAAAGAATATCCAGTTTTTCATGAGTGGTCATTTTCTATTATTTCCATTGAGGAATTGTGGACCATTTTCAGCGTCCGAGCCTGTGCCTTGCAGAAGATGTTGCACCACATTTAGTTACTTTGTTACTTTTGAGCTGTGTTAGAATCACTAGTTGGCATAACCACTCTGACTAGTCCATAAATGATCTAATGTTCACCTTGCCAAACATTAAGCCTAAGCTAATCTTGTTAAATTTGTTAGAAATGAGGATCCAATGTGCCTCACCATCCCTGAGCTACTGCAGATTTAAAATATTTCCAAGGGGGCCATTGTTTTTAAAAAAAATATATATATCTTTGTTCCACTTTTGGAACACATTGTAAAGTATTAATTTTGTGTATGACATATTCTAGTTGAAGAGTGGAAAAAGAAATCAGAGTAAGGTGTCTGTTTGTAGTGAATAAAAATATGGAATTTTATATGGACCGAAAGGATATTGTTTTGCTAAATCAACAAGAGATTGTTGAATGCTTTGGACTGCAATTTAGGTCTTCTGAAATTTGTATTGTAGCAGCATATTCTGCACTGCGGGTGATGGAGCACCGTGTGAGATTGGGGCTCACTATTTACGTGTACGTCAGAGCCAAGTGTATCTAAACGTGGTGCTCCCAGGCAGGGGGAACCAACCAAACCCTTTCAATGAGACCCAAAAGGATCTATCTGAATATATACACTCAGCCCGAGCACACACTTTTGTGATAACAAAAAGAAGAAAATAAAGATCAAGAAAATCCGATTTGAAATGTGTTCTATTATATGATTGTAATAAGTTGGTAATTGACCTAGGTGTGTGCTCGGGTTGAGTGTATATATTGTAGCAGCATATTACTCTCATCTCCTATTACTCGCTGACTTTATGCTTGCCTTTGACCATGTACAGCTCTCTGCTACCTTTTGGCTAAGTTTGCGCTATAGAAATACTATAGACATACATACATACAATAGAAAAAGAAATGAACAGACTTGTGATTTATTGAGATGACCACTGTATGTGCATGTCTTCTAAGAAAATGATCACAAAGAAATAAACGTTTGAAATAGTCTTGAATATAAAGAGTGTGGCCTCTTTTTGGTTATTAGTTAGTATGTAAGTTACATTCTTGTTATTTGTTAATTAAGGACCCACAATTATCCAATGGTGATTTGTAGAAACCCAAGAAAAGCATCCTTCCATCTGCAACACGCCTCACCAAAGAGCAACTAGACCTCAGCCACAGCACACCAATACTGCTGTAACTGCATTAGCTCCATCCTCGAGCCTGCATTATTTCCTATAGGGCAGTAACAATGACGTCACCAGCATGCTTGTCATAGAAGCTTGCCATCACCACCAGGAGCCGCTCCCTCCCTGGACATCAACACCGGGCGTGCCCCTCCCCATTCAATTTAGAAGGGAGTTTGCAATCCACCCCTTCAAGGAACACTTCTACCAGTGTTCACCAATTTAAGAAAGAAATCAGACCCTAATCTAGTAAGTATCTTACCCAGCGTCCTGACAACCATGAACAGGTCCTCTCTGTAGATAGCTCTTGAATAGTCGCTGTGGCTCTCAGGACTGTTGCACATATAATACCTTTCCTCCATACTGTATACAACTACTCCACTGGTTTCCAAAGCTAGACTTATACTATCTAAATACTGAGAATGTAATTAAATAAATAAATAACTCAGTGTGAGCTGTCTCTATATGCAGCTCCTCAAGTAAGGTTTTCCTACTTATCTGCAAATTGAAGAGCCTAAATTGTCCTGTTGCACACGTTCTAGCAGGGCAGGGCAGAATTTATATTCAGCCAGATTGATCAGGTCTGCTACAAATGAAACCTACAGCATCATAGAATACTATGCAGTGAACTAGGACTTTTGAGAACAATGGCAAATAGTATAAAATAAACGTTTATGCTGACAATGCACAAACATTGCACAGTGCACTAGTTCAAAAGGGCTAGGTGTGCACAGCACAGGACAGTGGCCAAGAAAGCCTTGAGTAGTTTGGTTCTGTTTAGTAAATAAGATAGCTGAACTAGTTGAACAATCTCTGCTGACAGTTGGTGTGGCCTTCAGTTTGTGAGCTTCAGTCCCAGAAGAGGGTCAGCACAGGTTTTTATCCTTCCGCTAGAAAATAAATGAGTCCCAATAAATTGGGCCCTAAGCACTGAAAGTTGGGAGCCTAAATTGGGCAATAACCTGCACTGTTGGTGTTTGCTCCAGCTCTGCCACGTGATGATTGTCTGCAATTAAAAAGTTGCTTCACCATTTGTGTGCTCTGGGCACTCGAGGGTCCATCCTAGTTGGGCCTCAACCAGACACTGTCCCTGATTTCCTGCTGATGAGCTGTTTCTTCAGTGCTTCTCTGCACATGATGCCATCCTTCACTTAGGTCTATACTCGAGTGGGTGCCTTTTACCATGGGTCTCAACCTTATTAGTATATGACTACAGATTTTAATATTCGATTCCAAAGACAGGGTCGGGCCGGCCTACAGGGCAATCAGGCGGTGCCCGATGGGCTGGTCTGAGGCCAGTGTGTGGGCCATTTATTAAGTCTCGCCTAGGCAGCGCTTGCGCTGTCTCTTCGAGACATGCTGTATTCAAGATATGGGCCTGAAGCTCCGCCCATCTTTTTAATTGGCTCCTGTTACTGTACTTTGTTAATGGTGAATTTTTTTTTTTTTTTATAAAACCTTTATTCGGCATACAAAAAGATACCATAAAAGTAACAATTTTACAGCAGAGTTAGAACAGAACAATTCATCAATATAGGTCCTACGCCATACAATTTCAGTACTTAGATGAAGCTATACATATCTCAACAAACCATTTTTAAGAAATAAAAAAACATAAAAAAGGACGCAAGAAATCTATAGACTTCAACTACCCTTTGTGGTCCTTAATCTAACCGCAGCCCTTAAAAAATTGATGGTACAAAAAAGTGTAAAAGAGTCAGGGGACAATTTTAAAAATAACAGGGCCACCCGTGCTTGTTTAAACCTAGCTCTCTTTAAAATGCCCTTCAAAAAACGACTTCTAGGATGTGAATAAAAAGGGCATAATAAAACAAAGTGAAGGGTGTCCTGTGGAGACCTATGGTCACAGCCACAGGGCCCCTTCATCTCTGTAGACAGTGTGAACCCTGCCGGTTCTGCTAAAACGTGATGCAAAAGATTTAGCCTAAATCGGGTCATTAAAAATCTGTCATGGGCACTATTTAGACAAGACAAGTACGGTTCAATGCCCTCGGTAGACTTAGTTGCTATATATTCTCTCACCGACAGCTTAGCTAATTCTCTGTCTCCCCGGAGCGTCGAAGCGCACTTAAAAACCGATCCTTGACCAGGGCCTTATCCTGCATAGTCATTCTAGAGGGATTAGTAAAAAGCTCTGCACATCCTATTTTCTCAAAAGACTCCTTCACATACTTTAGCCAAGGGATTTTAAGTCCATGGTCCAAGGAGAGACAGTCTTCTATAACCTGCCGGCATAAGGCCGCCTCCTCATTTGCCCAGATCTTTACCCAACAAACTAGGGGTTTAACTGCCATCCTATCCGTAATATAGCGGACACCCAATTCTTCATGAACAATGAGGGATGGCGTACTCTGTGGGACTTTTAAGAGTCGCCGAAAATATTTATTCTCTTCAATCTGTAATTGGTTAGCCTCTATAAAACCCCACACCTCACTTCCATACAGCACTTTAGCACAGCACATAGAACTATATAGTCTTAAAACCTGATCTGGGGACCACCGTCCTAACCTTTGTGCAAAATTCATTATTGACCCAGTGCATCTGGTCATCGAACGGCATTTCTCTTCTAGTAAATATTTGAAATTTAATCGACCATCAAATAAAATCCCCAGATACGAGAAAGACTGTACCTTTCCCAAACAGTGAGGTCCAATTTTATAATTGTAGGATTTGCTTGGTTTTTTGCCCTCTTCCATAACATAGGATTTTGCCAAGTTAGGGGACAAGTCCAAATTCCCCATAAACGACACAAAGCCATCTATTAGGAGCTGCAGGCTTTTAGGGGTACGGGCCAGGAGTACTGCATCGTCTGCGTAAAGCAGAACAGGAATCCCTCGAGTACCTATCCTAGGAGTGTCTACCTGTAAGGTGCTTAGTGCTCGGTCAAGGCCATTTATATATAACGTAAACAAAAAAGGAGCTAATATACAGCCCTGTCTGACCCCACTAGAACACCTGAAGGATTTTGTTAATTTGCCCTCCTGGCTATATCTGACCGCAGCAGTGGTATTCAGATGTAAAGATTTTAAGATGTTAATAAGCCCCGGATCCACACCAAGCCCACCCATAATCGCCCATAATTTCCCTCGATTGACGCTGTCAAACGCCGCAGTCAAGTCCATAAATGCCAAATACATCGTTCCTGGACTGATTGCTGTATATTTGGCAGAAAGAAGATATAAATTAAGGCATTGGTCAGTGGTGGATTTCCCAGACCTAAAACCAAATTGGACGTCAGTTATAACTTGATGGTCCTCAGCCCAGTCGGTTAGCCGGCTTAAAACCACTCGCCCCAGTACCTTCGCCGACACGTCAATGAGGGAAATAGGGCGATAACATTGTGGGCTGTCCTTGTTACCTTTTTTAAAAATAGGAACAATCGTGGCTGTGGACCAGGAGGCTGGCATTACTGTATCCACTGCTGCATTTATGACCCTAGTCAGAATAGGCGCCCAGAGATCCACGTTACTTATAAAAAGGTCAGGTGGGATCCCATCTGGGCCCGGGGCCTTGTTCCTTGTTAGTCCTTTAATTCCTGTTTTAACCTCATCCAACGAGAATCTTAGTGGAATTGTCCTCTGTTCCCCACTATGGACCTGCGACTGAGCCGTACTGGGATGGTGATTATAAAGCCCTTGAAAATGCTCATACCATTGCTCCGGCAGAATATTATTGCCTAGCCCTGGTTTGTTAGCATCTTTAAAACAGGGACTGTTTATGACTCTCCAGAAGGCGGTGGAATCCTTTAGTGCCATCGCCTCTGTCAAATCTTCCCAGGCTTGCTGTTGTAATCGACCTTTACGTCCCTTAATAGCAGCCTTATATTTTTTCCGACAAAGAGTCACCTGGTCCCGGTCTCTTGGGGAGATCTTTAGAGCATCTTTCAACTCTCTAAGGGCACGGGAGCACTGTGGGTCAAACCATCTCGGGTTGTCCGTTTTGACCCTATAAGCTGGGGCTCTGAGCAAACTATCAACTATTTGGGCAACGCCCTTAAAAGCCTCAACTAATTCTGCTCCTTCCACTTCTAGGTCTAAACACCTTAGGATGACCTGTTCGCCTTCTTTTAAAAGAGATCTATAAAAGGCCTCACCATTGACCTGTGTCCATCTCAGCCTCCTACCTTGATCCATAGCCCTTACCACCCCCTCCCACTCCAAGGGGTTCCTGGCGGGAGTGTGCGTCAACAAGAGATAATACAAGAGGATTGTGATCGCTAAAGGCACTATGACCAATACTAAACCCAGACACACAGTTTCTAAGTGCTACAGAAACAAAAATAAAATCAATAAATGAGGCACATCCTCTACCTTTAAATGTAGGATGAACCATTTTATCCTGTCTAACATCAATCAGGTCAATGGTATGTATTAACGCATACGTGTTTAGTAGGCCACAGAGTTCCCTTCCCTCCTTTGTGTGTTCCATATGAGGGCCATCCTCAATCGTACAGGACGCCCAATCCCCACAAGCTACTCTCAAGTTTGGGCACAGATGACAGTTAAAATCACCTGCTATAACCAGCTGAAGCGCCACCAGCCCTCGCTCGTATATCTGGGTAAGTCTAGTGTCCAATTCCTGCAAACTAGCAGAACCCTGTCCATGTGGTGTTGCATTATAAAAATTTACAAAAAGTAACCTGTAATCCTTATTAAAAAATGTGAGCCCCTGCGCTACTTCTGAGCCCCAAGCCAAATCTGTCCATCTTCCTTGTAGTGCAAGTTCTACAAATATGACCAACCCTCCCCTGGCTCTCCCTGACATAGCCTTGCGCGCTGGACAAAAGAAGGTTTTATAACCTTCTAGAAAAAAATTATTGTTTACTGGTTCCCATGTTTCTTGTAAACAAATTATCTGAAACTCCCGGATGTAAAATAGCCATTGTTCGTTCTTAAATTTCGTCGATAGGCCTGCTATATTCCAAGAGACCATTTTTATTTCTCTGCCATTTGGCCTTTCTACACTAACAAGTGCCTGGGGTCTGTGGGTCCTATAGACTTTCTTATTTAAGCTATTGTCCACGTCGGCGTTTACAACCTGATAATCAATGGTAATTTGGCCTTTAACTATCCCCGGATTGATCTCTTCTCCCCCAGGATCTTTAATAATCACAGGGGTGTCACGGGCTCTGTTAGCGTTCCCCAACATACCTAGTCAGTCGATGTCATTTAAATCTCTTAATGGGGCAAAGATGTTATTTGTCAGTGCTGTAGAGGCCCACCCGATTGCCCTCTCCTGATAACCCACATGTCCGCAACTTTGGTTTAAATTCAGTAGGGGTCTATAAAAAAACCTAACGGAAGCAATTTAATGCTTGAGTCCACCTCAGCTTGGAAAAGCCCATTACTCTGCGAGAGAATCTTGCGCACAAGGCCGGGGTGTCTAAGCGTCACGATTACACAGTCCCCTGAAAAGGCTTTCCTGGTTCTACCGATCCAAGACAGCCTTCTTGCCATCAGGATATGTCTGTGATCTCTGATATTAAACCCTGCATTTCTACCCATCCAATGCGCCACCTTGTTAATCAATTGGGTCGCCGGTTCCTCTTTTGGCTTGTGTGTGCTGGGACACCAGTTAAAACGACTGTATACGGGCATGAGGCTGGGGGTAAGTCTAAAACTGGTAGGCCTATAGTGCTCTGTGCACTTGAAGAAGGCAGTTCTTTTAGATATTGATTTCCATTATCTCCCCTTTCTATCCTTGCAGGGTCTGCTTGCTGTAATATGGGATTACATGGGCTCCCTATCATCACTTCCCTGGGCCCCCTAGCACCAGTGCTTGCATTAGGTCTAGTTACTTCCGGATATACGTGTGTGACGCTATTAGCTGCAACAACTGCCCCTGTTATATATTCACTATCCCCATTTTTCCTCCCCTCAATTACATTTACAGGCAATGGGGCTTGGACTTTAGGGGCTTCAGGTTCTTCCTGGGCAACACGTGCACAGCTACATGCCCCTTGGTTAGCTAATGGGCTGCTAGATTTCAGAAGTAACAATAGTTTTTCATCAATTGTCCCTAGTTTACATAAAATGGGCCCCAAGAGAACAGTCATCAGAGTCTCCAATCTTCTCCATTGATCGGGGTCGTCCCCAAGCCCCACACTAATGTCATTGCCACTTTTTAAAAATTGATCCATAACCAATCCTTTATTAGATTCTGAGGCGGGCTTATCAGGAAACCTCAATACTTGGTGCTTGGATCTGGGTTTTTGTTTTTGCTTTTGTTTTTGTGTGACTCCTCCCCTTATTCGTTTCGCAGGTGACTCTCCGCTGCGTACCGTCGACAACTTCGGTATACTTGTCTGACTTTGCCTGGTGGCCCCTTTAGATCGAGTAATAACCTCACCACGACACAAGCCAGATAAGGTTACATTTTGTTCCATGGAAGAAATTGATGGCTCTTCGACCAGTATGGGCGAAAAGACAGACTCATCGTCCCCTTCAATATTCTGGGCAGAATTAGTGGAAATCATCTGCTCAACTGTAATTGCTGATGACAGGATTGGGAGATTAACTGGTTCCCCAGTGTTACTCATGCCAGGGGTCACAGAACATAAATAGTCCACAGATTGCTGCCCACCCCTGGGGGATTTGGCCATAGCTAGGCCTCCCATTGATGACCGTTTTTGTCCCGCAAAAGTATCTAGTGAGAGTCTTTTTTCTGTGAGCTGAATCTGATGGGTCAAGACTGACTCAGCTCTAGTCAGGAAAGCGTCCAGGGTTCCCACAACCCCCCTCCTACCAATGGACCCGTGACTTTGCGTTTGCTCATTCTGTCGACAAGCTATTGCTTGATTACACACAATCCTTCGAGATACACAAGTCCACAACTATACTGTACCTTACTTCATTGACTGAACTCCACCTTAATGCTTGTGGTCACGGAGGGGTGGCCCAGCCCAGCCTCTTCCTGTCTCTGACGGGCTCAGACGGGCCCGCCCTTGGCCCGGGCTTCGCCCGGCGCACGCCCGGGCGCGTCCCGCGAAGCGGGTGCCGCGAGAGACTAAGTAGGCTTTCCCCCAGGTGCGGCAAATTAGTGGCAGGCAGGCAGGCTTCCTGGGACTTGCAGTCCCCTCGGCGTCCAGCAGCGAGCTCCTCCGAGCTCCTCCAAGCAGCAATGCGGCTCCCGCGAAGCGTGTGCCGCCAGAGACTAAGTAGGCTTTCCCCCAGGTGCGGCAAATTAGTGGCAGGCAGGCAGGCTTCCTGGGACTTGCAGTCCCCTCGGCGTCCAGCAGCGAGCTCCTCCGAGCTCCTCCAAGCAGCAATGCGGCTCCCGCGAAGCGGGTGCCGCCAGAGACTAAGTAGGCTTTTCCCCAGGTGCGGCAAATTAGTGGCAGGCAGGCTGGCTTCCTGGGACTTGCAGTCCCCTCGGCGTCCAGCAGCGAGCTCCTCCGAGCTCCTCCAAGCAGCAATGCGGCTCCCGCGAAGCGGGTGCCGCCAGAGACTAAGTAGGCTTTCCCCCAGGTGCGGCAAATTAGTGGCAGGCAGGCAGGCTTCCTGAGACTTGCAGTCCCCTCGGCGTCCAGCAGCGAGCTCCTCCGAGCTCCTCCAAGCAGC
>CAWUFW010023939.1:55000-67499 GCA_963921515.1 Calotriton arnoldi | reverse complement strand
CTCCGTCTTTTGTTTCTTTGTCCATGCAAATAGCCATCCTTCAAGTCCAACATTGCTAATTTAAGGATCTTCTATACCAGTAGAATTATATGTTGCAACTTCTCCATTTTCTTCACCACCACATCCAATGCCATCAGATCTGTATAGCTGATAACTTGCTATCACCTCCAGCACCAGAAACACTAGTGAGTAAATGTATTTTCCCTCCTCCTCCTCTTGAACTGGAATGATGGCTTCTTTAAGCCCAATGTTCGAATTTCCTCCTCCAAGGTCTCCTGTTTCGTCATGGATTTTCAAAGCGGAGCAGGAATGATCAGTAAGTTCATAGGAGGGGGTACAAAATCTATTTGATAACCTTTCTACACAATGTGCAGGACCCAAGTGTCTAAGGTAGATCTTTCCCAACATTCCAGGAAGTGATGGATCCTGCCAGGAACCTCTGACTCCTGGCCACTGACCTCCTGGTATCAGGCACAGACAGGAGCACTATTCTACGGAGGATCTTGTTTCTTCTGCTGAAACCCCCTAGGTTGAAACTTTGAAGCACTCTCAATACTTTATTGCCTTCTGGACAGTTGCTGGAAAGATTATATGTACTTTAAAAAATCCTGAAGTACTAGGCTGTAGCCTTCCAAAAGAAGAAGAAAGTTTCCTGTCTCTGAAAATATTATGCAACTTGTCCTCCTGCTCAGTGCCAAACAACTTGACACTTTCAAAGGCAATACTCAGAGGGACATATTTATCAAAAAGTAACGGAGCACAGCAAGTCACCTTGCTGCACTGTGTCGCCAGGAAAGGCCAGGAATGTGCCTTATTTATCACAATACAGCGCAATACAGCTTTTTCCCAGCGCTGGTGCACAAAGTGCTGCCTAGGGCAAACACAGGCACCCTTGCAACATGGTGAAGGGTGCCTGCTTTGCAAGCAGGCCTGCACAAAAAAATCCCGAGGCATTTCCCTCTTTTTATGCAGCACACATAGGAAGAGGAAGTAACAATGATAAATAAAGATATTTTTCCTCGTTACTCCTCCCCTAGGAAGGCGTTGCATTTTTGCTCATTCCCCAGTCTACTAGTAAGGGTAAACCTAGGAATGTGTCAAAATCCATGGGCGTTGCACAGGAACACCCAAGCAACCCCCATGGAACACCTTCCTGGGGCAAAGTAACACAACACAGCGATTTGCACTGCATTGTGTCACTCCAGATTTATCAAGCCACTCGGGGACACGCAAGGGGGCCTTGCGTGGCTTGATACATCGCAACTTAGGGGTTGCGTCGCTTTTGCACCATGTTGCGTGGTGTAAAAGCAATACAACCCCTTGATGAATATGGCTGAACGTGGCTACTCTGTGGGCAGGGGCAGTGTTCCAGTCCTTTAAAAACAAATTGGGTCTTGCACAACAGAAGCAGCCCAAGCCAGTGCCGAGGCACTCAGGGTGTAAAAATAAATCGGAGTTGGAACTCCACTTGCTTCTTCATGTTATCAAGCAGATTTGCACACTCTTGCCCTTCTTGAGGTGCTGTCAAGACTTCCTTCAAATAAAAAAAGGAGTGAATGAGAGGTATAGGCCCCATGCACCCCTGTGCATAGAGTCAAAAGAGATCCAGAGTGAACTTTCCTGAGGGCAGCATCCCCCTTGTTGTTGCTGGATCCTTCGGGATATTATTTTCTGCCACGGAAGATCTACCGCAAGAATCGCCAGCACTGAGGAGCGTATTTATGAACCCCTTGCGTCGCCAGAGCATCACTTTTTGTGACGCTCCGACGGTGCAAACTGCAAAATTATATTTATTAGGCCTTGCGAAGCCCCTTTGCGTGGCTTTGAATGGCCTCATAGATATGGATTAAGGGAACGCAGTGCAAATTTTGAGCATTGCCTTACTCTGCGCTAGGGAGGCGTTCCATGGGCCTTGCGGTGGGTGGTCCTACGCAACGACCATGGATTTTGACACATTCCCAGATTTACAAAACCATGTAAACCTGGGGATGCGCCAAACCCTTACGCCTCCCCAGGGAGTCACAATGAGGAGAAATAACTTTATTTCTCCTCGTTTTTTCCTCAGTCCATGTGTGCTGCATTCAGGGGCACACATAGAAATAGAAAAAAGCCTCCCAGGATTGTTTTTGTCAAGGAAGGGGCCCCTTCCTGAACAAAAACAATCCTGCCGACAACTACAGGCACCCTTGCACCATGGTTCAAGGGTGCCTGCGATAGCGATAGGCTGCTGAAACGGCACCAGCGCAGGGGGAAAGGACAATAATGCACCATCTTGGATACTGTAGAACATGTGACCTATACGCCAGGAGACAATTTTTGCCCTTAGGGTTCGTATCAGTCAGGGACCTGGAGATGTGCTAGCTAGGGGATTCCCCCACACCATGTTCCATCCTGATATGGGTGTTGTTTTTCTCAACACGTTGCTCTGAATATAGTAAAGCGCTTTTATACATGCTAGGATCATGTTCGCGCTATGTAAAACTTTAAAAATTAATACAAATAAATAAATTAAATAAATACGGTGCACTCCTGTCCTTTCACTTTGACATAGGGCAACGCAGCAAGGTGACTTAATGTGTGGCCCTACGCCAACACCCCATAAATGAGGCCCGAGTCTGACTGCAATGGATACAACTTTCCCATAAACACAGGAAAATGAATAACATTTGGATCCTTGCATTCCTTAAGTTTCACATGCATGACATAGTAATGAATCAATGGGGGCCCCTGCACTGTGTGGTCTTTATTTCAAACTGGCACAAAGCAGTGTCTTTAGAGGAGCCAGCCAACTCTCTTCCACACTAAAGCCTATATTCTCCTGAATGTGATTCAACATATCCAGCAACAAGTCCTTAGAGACGTATTGATGCTTCAGTTCAGGAGAGGAAGGCAGAGTCTCAACCGATAACTCTGATGCAGAAAGATCCAATTACATAGACTTGCTCGGAAATACCTCTGTCGTCCTTACTTTTCTTCTTTGAAGAGGCTAATATTTCCAAAATAAGCTTTTTACATTTTTTCCTCCTCTTTGTCTACTCTCCTAGATCTTTTATCAGGAGGTGACACAGGGCTAGAATAAGCAGAAAAGGATCAAGATGAAATGAGGTCTTTTTTTCTCTAAATCTTTCCCCATAGTTTTAATTCGCCAAAATAATCAAGCAACACCAACCAACTTAATCCCAAACCAAAACAACCAAAAACACTCACCTTTCCTTCTTAATTACTCCTGTAACATCTGATAAAATCACCACTCATGCGCTAGTTAGCGTGCACTGAAAATGATACTAATTGCATGAGCAGACCCATCTGGGTTGGCACATTTACCCCATAATACAATTAATTCCTCTGAACACTAATCACTTGTACATACCCATCTGAGCATAACCACTTGTACACACCCACCTAAGTATAACCACTTGTACACACCCACTTAAGTATAACCACTTGTGTACTCCCATCTGAGTATAGGAACAGACGGAGCTTCACGCTTAGCCCTCCAACATTCGCCCACCTTTTTATCTTTCTAAATTGCAGAATAAAGCTCCACCAGGAGGGAGATTTTCTGGGTGAAGACAGTGGTGAGATCTATATATTTACAAGTAAAATTACCTCCTAAACCTGTGAGTGTGATTTATTAAAAAGCCGGGATAGGGCTAAGACTAAAAGCAGAAAGATGTTCTACAGAAGTAATATGGGTCCTTAACATCTAATGATCTGTTCAACATGTTTCAGTCTTGTTTTGCCCCATGGGTCTGTGGCCTTCATCAAGACCTTGCGAAGTAAATACCTATTGTTGTCGGTATTTTGTGGAAATGTGAAGTAAGTATATTAACTTACGGTTCTCTGTCATTGGTCTGATTATTGCCCATGATGGGTCATTGTTACAGGCGAGGTTCTTGCCTATAACTGGAAGGAAAACAGAAAAATTAATGTATGGAACATGTTGTGTGCATGTCATCTTTTTCCAAGTGGTTGTTTTCCTTAACACCTGATATAATATAATAAAAAGTGCATCTACCCAAATATAGTGTGGGTTCAATGCATGAATGCACTTTTTAGGCAGCTTGTTGCTCTTATCTATGTTTAACCAGCATATTGTTGCCACAGATGTATTTATATACAGCAGTTTCTTGCTAACTGTGCCGAAATGGTGAATTACTTCAAAAAGAAGTGGTGACTTTTAAAAGAAAGGTAGTGAATTCAAACAAGGAGAATGTCATTCTTATGATGTGATTCTCATACTTCTTCATAGTAGGCAAGCAGTTGATGCACTGTGTGTGCCCTTTCTTTTAATATGTGGAGGGTATCTGGGCTCAAGGAGCTGCCTCATGTGCCTGTTATCAGGGTGGGCACAGTCATGGTCCGCAGGAATCAATCAATCAATCACGGCATTTATAGAGCGCGCTACTCACCCGGGAGGGTCTCAAGGCGCTGGGGGAGGGGGTAAGTTACTGCTCGAACAGCCAGGTCTTGAGCTGCTTCCTGAAGGAGAGATGATCCTGGGTTCGCCGAAGGTGAGTGGGGAGGGAGTTCCAGGTCTTGGCTGCCAGGTAGGAGAAGGATCTTCCTCCGGCGGTGGTTCTGCGGATGCGTGGTACGGTGGCGAGGGCGTGGCTGGTTGATCGTAGCTGGCGTGTGGGCGTGTAGAAGGTCATGCGGTCGTTGAGGTACTTTGGGCCCAGGTCGTGGAGGGCCTTGTGTGCGTGGGTGAGGAGTCTGAACGTGATTCTCTTGCTGACGGGGAGCCAGTGCAGGTCTTTCAGGTGCGCGGTGATGTGGCTGTGTCGGGGGATGTCCAGGATGAGTCGTGCGGAGGCGTTCTGGATGCGCTGGAGTCTCTTTTGAAGTTTGGCTGTGGTTCCGGCGTAGAGGGTGTTCCCATAGTCCAGTCGGCTGGTGACGAGTGCCTGGGTGACGGTCTTCCTGGTTTCAGTGGGGATCCATCTGAAGATCTTGCGGAGCATGCGCAGGGTGTTGAAGCATGAAGATGAGACGGCGTTGACTTGTCTGGTC
This sequence comes from Calotriton arnoldi, assembly GCA_963921515.1. Classification (NCBI taxonomy): domain Eukaryota; kingdom Metazoa; phylum Chordata; class Amphibia; order Caudata; family Salamandridae; genus Calotriton; species Calotriton arnoldi. The sequence continues at coordinate 62,486 of CAWUFW010023939.1, read as the reverse complement.
ATCGACAGGGAGGAGTCCAGGATGAAGCCCAGGTTGCGTGCGTGGTCCGTTGGCTTGGGCGCGGTGCCCAGGGCCGGGGGCCACCAGGAATCGTCCCAGGCGGAGGGTGATGAGCCCAGGATGAGGACTTCCGTCTTGTCTGAGTTCAGTTTAAGGCGGCTGTTCCTCATCCAGTCGGCGACGTCTCTCATCCCGTCGTGTAGGTTGGCTCTGGCGGTGGTGGGGTCGTTGGTGAGGGAGAGGATCAGCTGGGTGTCGTCGGCGTAGGAGATGATGTTGAGGTTGTGTCGGCGTGCGATGGCTGCGAGGGGGCTCATGTAGACGTTGAAGAGGGTTGGGCTGAGTGAGGATCCTTGTGGAACGCCGCAGATGACTTCGGTGGCTTCGGATCTGAACGGGGGAGGCGGACTCTCTGGGTTCTTCCGGCGAGGAACGAGATGATCCATTCCAGTGCTTTCTCTCGGATTCCGATGTTGCTGAGGCGCTTCACTAGGGTGCGGTGGCAGACGGTGTCGAACGCCGCAGAGAGGTCCAAGAGGATGAGGGCAGCTGTTTCCCCGTTGTCGGTTAGGGTTCTGATGTCGTCGGTGGCTGCGATAAGGGCGGTCTCGGTGCTGTGGTTGGCCCGAAACCCGGACTGCGAGGGGTCGAGGGATCCATTCGTCTCGAGGAAGGCGGCAAGCTGTCTGTTGACGGTCTTCTCGATGACTTTGGCCGGAAACGGAAGGAGCGAGATGGGACGGTAGTTCTTGAGGTCGGTGGGGTCCGCCGTTGGTTTCTTCAGGAGGGCGGTAAGCTCGGCGTGCTTCCAGCTCTCCGGGAAGGTGGCGGTGTGGAAGGAGGAGTTGATGATGTCCCGGAGATGGGGTGCGATGGTGGCGTCGGCTTTGTTGAAGACGTGGTGTGGGCAGGGGTCGGTTGGTGATCCGGAGTGGATGGAGTTCATCGTGCGGGTGGTGTCTTCGGTGCTGATCGGGGTCCAGTTGCAGAGGGTGGTGGTGGCGGGCGTTGGTTCGGCGGTAGGGTGCGTTGTTTGTGCGTCGAAGCTGTTGTGTATGTCGGTGATCTTGCGGTGGAAGAACGCGGAGAGTGAGTTGCAGAGGTCTTGCGAGGGGGTGATGTCGTTGTTTCCGGCGCTGGGGTTGGAGAACTCTTTGACGATGCTGAAAAGTTCCTTGCTGTCATGGGCGTTGTTGTCCAGTCGTTCTTTGAGTGCCGACTTCTTGGTGGCACGGATCAGCTGGTGGTGTTTGCGGGTGGCGTGCTTGAGGGCGGTCCTGTTGTCTGTGGTCTGGTCGAGTCGCCAGGTTTTCTCGAGAGTGCGGCAGTTCTTCTTGGATTCCTTGAGTTCGTTGGTGAACCAAGGGGTTTCTTGCTTCCGGGTCTGCTGGGAGGGTTTTTAGTGGTGCGAGGTCGTCGGCGCAGGCGGTCAGCCACTTGGCGAGGTTGCTGGCTGCTTCGTTTGGGTCCGTTGTGTTGGTGGGTGTGTTCTGGCTGAGGGAGGCGGTGAGCTGCTCGGCGGTGATCTTGCTCCAGCTCCGGCGGGGAGCCTGTTGCGGGTGGTGGTGGGTCGCAGTCTTTCTGAAGCTGAAGTGGACGCAGCTGTGGTCGGTCCAGTGGAGTCCGGTGGCGTGGCTGAAGGAGATGTGCTTGCTGGACGAGAAGACGGGGTCAAGCGTGTGGCCGGCGTAGTGGGTGGGCGTGTTCACCAGTTGCTTGAGTCCGAGGTTGGCGAGGTTGTCCAGCAGGGCGGTGGTGTTTCTGTCGTTGTTGTTCTCCAGGTGGAAGTTGAGGTCCCCTAGGAGGATGTAGTCGGCTGAGGGCATGGCGTGCGGGCTGATGAAGTCTGCGATGTCTTCGCTGAATAGTGTGCGTGGTCCCGGGGTCTGTAGATGAGGGTGCCTCGGAGGGTGGTCTTGGGGTCAGTGTGTATCTGGAAGTGTAGGTGTTCGGCGGCGGAGAAGGTCTCGTCGGAGTTAGTCGAGATGCGGATGGTGTTCTTGTGTACGATGGCGATGCCTCCTCCCGTCTGGTTGACGCGGTCCTTCCGGGTGATCTTGTATCCATCCGGGATGGCTATGGCGATGTCGGGCGCTGAGGAGGCGTTCATCCAGGTCTCGGTGAGGAAGGCGATGTCCGGTGCTGTTGCGTCGAGCAGGTCCCAGAGTTCCACGGCGTGCCTGTGGACGGAGCGGGTGTTCAGCAGGATGCATTTCAGGTGGTTGCTGCTGTTGCTCGACTTGGCGGAGGTGGTGCACGTCCGGGGGCAGGTGAATCGGCAGGCTTGGCAGGCGAAGGGTCCGTGGGTGCGTCTCGGTGAGGCTCGGTAGCAGGCAGGGTTCCGGCCGGCATTGAGTGCGGTGAGTGTGGCGGCGTCGTAGGTCCGTCGAGTAGTGTTGCGTTGGTGGGTTCCAGGGGTTCTGGCGCTGGGCGCGGTCCAGTCGCGGACGGGCGCAGACGGGCTTGCCTTAGGCGCGCCTTCGGCGCGCCAGCGGCGCGCCCGCTGCGCACGTCCGCTGCGCGGCCGTGCAGCGGCCGCCATTTATGGGGAGGTGGGAGGGAGGAGCAGCTGGGAGGCGGGAGGCAGGGGCAGCGAATGGGCAGTCAGGGGGCGGGGCCGCAGGGAACGCAGCGGCGGGAGTGGCGAGAGGCAGCGGGGGCACAGAAAGGAAAAACAGGGGAGAGCAGGCAAAATCACGGGCACAACAACAGTGGGGCAGCGAGGGGCACAGAAAGGAAAAACAGGGGGAGAGCAGGCAAAATCACGGGCACAACAACAGTGGGGCAGCGAGGGGCACAGAAAGGAAAAACAGGGGGAGAGCAGGCAAAATCACGGGCACAACAACAGTGGGGCAGCGAGGGGCACAGAAAGGAAAAACAGGGGGAGAGCAGGCAAAATCACGGGCACAACAGCAGTGGGGCAGCGAGGGGCACAGAAAGGAAAAACAGGGGGAGAGCAGGCAAAATCACGGGCACAACAACAGTGGGGCAGCGAGGGGCACAGAAAGGAAAAACAGGGGGAGAGCAGGCAAAATCACGGGCACAACAACAGTGGGGCAGCGAGGGGCACAGAAAGGAAAAACAGGGGGAGAGCAGGCAAAATCACGGGCACAACAACAGTGGGGCAGCGAGGGGCACAGAAAGGAAAAACAGGGGGAGAGCAGGCAAAATCACGGGCACAACAGCAGTGGGGCAGCGAGGGGCACAGAAAGGAAAAACAGGGGAGAGCAGACAAAATCACGGGCACAACAACAGTGGGGCAGCGAGGGGCACAGAAAGGAAAAACAGGGGGAGAGCAGACAAAACGGGCACCGGGGCCACAAGCGGAGGGCGATCTTACCTACAGGAGCAGCGGGCAGACAGCACAGGCGGAGCTGTGTGGTGGGGAGCGACCTACCTGGCAAGGTCAAGGGTCGCTCTCTTCACCGTGCAGCGGCCGCCATTTATGGGGAGGTGGGAGGGAGGAGCAGCTGGGAGGCGGGAGGCAGGGGCAGCGAATGGGCAGTCAGGGGGGCGGGGCCGCAGGAACGCAGCGGCGGGAGTGGCGAGAGGCAGCGGGGGCACAGAAAGGAAAAACAGGGGGAGAGCAGGCAAAATCACGGGCACAACAACAGTGGGGCAGCGAGGGGCACAGAAAGGAAAAACAGGGGAGAGCAGGCAAAATCACGGGCACAACAACAGTGGGGCAGCGAGGGGCACAGAAAGGAAAAACAGGGGAGAGCAGGCAAAATCACGGGCACAACAGCAGTGGGGCAGCGAGGGGCACAGAAAGGAAAAACAGGGGAGAGCAGGCAAAATCAAGGGCACAACAACAGTGGGGCAGCGAGGGGCACAGAAAGGAAAAACAGGGGAGAGCAGGCAAAATCACGGGCACAACAACAGTGGGGCAGCGAGGGGCACAGAAAGGAAAAACAGGGGAGAGCAGGCAAAATCACGAGCACAACAACAGTGGGGCAGCGAGGGGCACAGAAAGGAAAAACAGGGGAGAGCAGGCAAAATCACGGGCACAACAGCAGTGGGGCAGCGAGGGGCACAGAAAGGAAAAACAGGGGGAGAGCAGACAAAATCACGGGCACAACAACAGTGGGGCAGCGAGGGGCACAGAAAGGAAAAACAGGGGAGAGCAGACAAAACGGGCACCGGGGCCACAAGCGGAGGGCGATCTTACCTACAGGAGCAGCGGGCAGACAGCACAGGCGGAGCTGTGTGGTGGGGGAGCGACCTACCTGGCAAGGTCAAGGGTCGCTCTCTTCACCGTGCAGCGGCCGCCATTTATGGGGAGGTGGGAGGGAGGAGCAGCTGGGAGGCGGGAGGCAGGGGCAGCGAATGGGCAGTCAGGGGGCGGGGCCGCAGGGAACGCAGCGGCGGGAGTGGCGAGAGGCAGCGGGGGCACAGAAAGGAAAAACAGGGGAGAGCAGGCAAAATCACGGGCACAACAACAGTGGGGCAGCGAGGGGCACAGAAAGGAAAAACAGGGGGAGAGCAGGCAAAATCACGGGCACAACAACAGTGGGGCAGCGAGGGGCACAGAAAGGAAAAACAGGGGGAGAGCAGGCAAAATCACGGGCACAACAGCAGAGGGGCAGCGAGGGGCACAGAAAGGAAAAACAGGGGAGAGCAGGCAAAATCACGGGCACAACAACAGTGGGGCAGCGAGGGGCACAGAAAGGAAAAACAGGGGGAGAGCAGGCAAAATCACGGGCACAACAACAGTGGGGCAGCGAGGGGCACAGAAAGGAAAAACAGGGGGAGAGCAGGCAAAATCACGGGCACAACAACAGTGGGGCAGCGAGGGGCACAGAAAGGAAAAACAGGGGGAGAGCAGGCAAAATCACGGGCACAACAGCAGTGGGGCAGCCATGTTCGAGGAACAATAGTCAATTTGCTTACCTGGGGTGTTTTTGTGTCCCTTATTGGACATCAGCAGCCCAGAGCCTACAAAAATGAGCTGGAAACCCACTCTGTGTAGTGGTTTTCAGTTTGTCTTTCCTGCCACTGTGTGATATTGGGTCCTCCCCGGGCGATTGTGTGAAGGGAGCCGATATTGTGTGACACACGGTGGTACCATGTGAGTTGGCAGGTCTGGATCCATGCAAAACACTGCCCATGCAGCCCATTGCCTGTTGCTCCCACACAGACACAAAGGCACTCCCCAACCCCAGAAAGGAGAGACACCTTTGAACAAACAATGGAACAAGTGGCCCGGCTATCACCTCTACTCCCCTTCCACGTCCCGACAGGAAACAAAACAGGAAGTGTTGGGGGATAACCTATTTATATTACTCAGCTGAGGATGGGGTATGGGGAGCATTTCCTATTTTGTTTCCTGTTTCTCGGAAATAGTTACGTTACCTGAGTATCCCTCGTCCCAGTTATTATACTTTGAGGCAGACAGAAAAGAACGCAGAAGAAGTCTAAGTGTGCCCTCTCCACCCTCCTGGGCTCTATATAAGGGAAGCTTGCCCAGAATCCTCCTGTTAGTTTATTCTGTCTCCAGGATGGGATGGGACGCAGGATGTAGAGGTAAAAGGGGGAAGGAAGGCTCGGCTGCTGGGCTTGTGCAGCCCTCCTTTCCTGCATCGAGGGAGTCTCTTGTGCGAACTGGCTGCTGCGCTGGGTGGCAGCATCTTGTCCAGGCGGCTGGCGTCTCCTCCCGTCTTGTTATGCGGTGGAGAGTTGACTGCCCCCAATCACTCGTATTCCACGTGCTTCTTTGCCAAGAGCAGTGGCTGCATGTTCACATGTGAGCTTGAACGGTGTTCTATGCGCATGTGCGAGCCTTCATTTCAGGTAGGGCGCGCCTCCTGGGTAGGGGTGGGCAGAAAACTCCGCTCCGCCAGCGTAGCGGATAAAGCCAGCCACCCATGCTCCCCGGCCCGGTCCCTGCTTCTGAAAGTAGCCAGGCCGGGAGAGCCTCCCGGCACCCGGTGGACCCCCGTCCCCAGCACCCGGACCCTCGGCTGGCTTGCAGGACGGGGGGCTCCTGCACCCCGGGGCCCGCCGGACGGAGCACGAGCCCCGGGCCCAGCTTCTGAACCCTAGCCAGGCCGGGGAGAGCCTCCCCAGGCCCCGGTGGACACCCTTCCCCTTCCCCAGCGCCCAGACCCTCGGCTGGCTTGCAGGACGGGGGGCTCCCGCAGCCTGGGACCCTGGGATGCAGCACGAGCCCCGGGCCCGGTCCCAGCTTCTGAACCCTAGCCAGGCCGGGGAGAGCCTCCCCGGGCCCCGGTGGACCCCCGACACCAGCACCCGGACCCTGGGCTGGTTTCCAGGACGGGGGGATCCCTGTAGTATCTTGGTTATTATGCTTTACATGTCATCCACTGCTCCACCAGTGGAACACTCTTGAGATGATGTAACATAGAATGTTGGTGTATGATTTACACAGTTGGAGAAGGGCTGAGCGCCTTGCTGGCTGCTCCTGGTGGGGCTGAATACTACTGTATTACTGATCTTGTAACCAACCTGAATAAATCCTCTTGAAACATCACAATCAGCCTGGAGTGATTACTACAATTTTATGGCGATGAGGATGGGACCCTGGGATGCAGCACGAGCTCCGGGCCCGGTCCCAGCTTCCGAACCCTAGCCAGGCCAGGGAGAGCCTCCCCGGGCCCCGGTGGACCCCCGACACCAGCGCCCGGACCCTGGGCTGGCTTCCAGGATGGGGGGCTCCCACAGCCTGGGACCCTGGGATGCAGCACGAGCCCCGGGCCCGGTCCCAGCTTCCGAACCCTAGCCAGCCCGGGGAGAGCCTCCCCGGGCCCCGGTGGACCACCCCATCCCCAATGCCCGGACCCTCGGCAGGCTTGCAGGATTGGGGGCTCCCGCACCCTGGGACGGAGCACGAGCCCCGGTCCCGGTCCCAGCTTCCGAACCCTAGCCAAGCCGGGGAGAGCCTCCCCAGGCCCCGGTGGACCCCCGTCCCCAGCTCCCGGACCCTCGGCTGGCTTGCAGGACGGGAGGCTCCCGCACCGTGTGGCCCGCCGGACAGAGCACAAGCCCCGGGCCCGGTCCTAGCTTCCGAACCCTAGCCAGGCCGGGGAGATCCTCCCCGTGGACCCGTCCCCAGCACTCGGACCCTCGGCTGGCTTGCAGGACGGGGGGCTCCCGCAACCTGGGACGGAGCACGAGCCCCGGGCCCGGTCCCGGTCACAGCTTCCGAACCCTAGCCAGGCCGGGGGGAGGCTTCCCGGGCCCCAATGGGACCCCCAGACCATCGGCTGGCTTGCAGGATGTGGGGATCCCGCACCCGGGGCCTGCCGGATGGAGCTCAAGCCCCAGGCCCGGACCCAGCTTTAGAACCCTAGCCAGGCTGGGGAGAGCCTCCCAAGGCCCTGATGGACCCCCATAACCAGCGCCCGGACCCTCTGATGGCTTGCAGGACGGGGGCTCCCACACCCCGGGGCCTGCCGGATGAAGCTCAAGACCCAGGCCCGGACCCAGCTTCAGAACCCTAGCCAGGCTGGGAAGAGCCTCCCCGGGC